>PVJN01017714.1:0-40125 GCA_004026805.1 Lasiurus borealis
GACACGCATCTTCATCCAATCATGCTTGTCATTGTTGGTCTTCAAACTTTTTCGGTTGACCTGGACATTCTTTGTGTTTCACATCAAAATTCTCACTTTTAAAGTGTTTAAACCAGTGTTCAAAAGGATCTTGAGATGGAGCATGTTCACTATAAGCTTCCTGAAGTATATGACAGCTTTCAGCAGCACTTTTCTTCAAAATAATGAATTAAAACTTCCTGCAAATGCTCTTTTTTTGGGCATGAAATTCGATGTCTTTTTTTTAAATATAAATTTCTATTGTTCAGATTATTACAATTGTTCCTCACCTCCCCCCATAAATCCCCTCTACCTGGTTCCCACCCCACCATCTGACCTTACCTTCCCCCCCATTGTCCTCATCTATTGGTGTATGATTTTTGTCCAGTCTCTCCCCACACCTCCCTCACCCTTTCCCCCCTGAGAATTGTCAGTCCACTCCCTTTCTATGCCCCTGATTCTATTATATTCACCAGTTTATTCTGTTAATCAGATTTTTAATTCACTTGATTTTTAGATTTACTTGTTGATGGATATTCATTTGTTGTTCATAATTTTTATCTTTACCTTTTTCTTCTTCCTCTTCTTAAAGAGTACCTTTCAGTGTTTCATATAATACTGGTTTGGTGGTGATGAACTCCTTTAGTTTTTTCTTATCTGTGAAGCTCTTTATCTGCCCTTCAATTCTGAATGATAGCTTTGCTGGGTAGAGTGATGGTCAATTTGCATATTACTCTTTTATTAGATAGGATAGAAGCCTAGTGCACAGGTGGGGGCCAGCTAGTTTGCCCTGAAGGGTGTCCTGTATCAGGGTGGGGGCTCCCTTGGGGCGTGGGGTGGCCTGGGTGAGGGGCCTGTGTTAGTTTGCAAGCTGGTCACGCCCCCCGGTGACCCAAGCAGAGGCCCTGGTATCTGGCATTTATTTATCTTCTATAATTGAAACTTTGTGGCCTTGAGCAAAGGCCAAGACAGGCCAGGGTTATGGAACCTTGGCTTCCTCCATCGCCGGGAGCAACTCAAGCCTCCTGCTCTCTCCAGCTCTGTGGCTGCCACCATTTTTGTTGGGATTTATTTATCTTCTATAATTGAAACTTTGTAGCCTTGAGTGGAGGCCCGGGCCACCAGGTTGTGTGGAAAGCTTGGCTTCCTCCATTGCCAGGGAAACCCAAGCCTCCTGCTTGCTTTGTGGCTGCAGCCATCTTGATTGTTTTAATTTGCATACTCGCTCCTGAATAGCTGGTGAGCGTGGCTTGTGGGTGTAGTGGAGTGATGGTTAATTTGCATGTTATTATTTTATTGGATAGGAGATATATATATATATGTGTGTGTGTGTGTGTGTGTGTGTATTATATATATATATATAATACACACACACACACACACACACACACACACACACGTTAGAGGCCCGGTGCATGAATTTGTGCATGGGTGGGGTCCAGCCAGCCTGGCAAGAGGGAGGGGACATGAATGGTTGGCCATCCTGCCTGCTGATCGAACTCCTGGTTGAGGGGACAATTTGCATATTAGCCTTTTATTATATAGGATATACACAGAACGACCAGATTATTATGTGTTCAGAGATTATAATAATCTGGCCACTCAGTGTATATAAACATATGTGTAACTCCATCTATTGAAAAAAATCCTTTTTTCAATAGATGGTATGTTTTGTTTTGTTTTGTTTTCCCCCAGAAGGTGTAGGTAGTTGCCTCTGGGTTTGCGTTTCTTTGATTGTCAGCGTGTGTGTGTGTGTGTGTGTGTGTGTGTCGGCATCTCAGAGCACCTTTGAAACCAGAGCGTCAATGAACTGTAGTGTCCTTTCGTCTCCATCAAGCGAAGGCTGTCTCCATTTCAGAAACAGCCCAAGCGTTGATGCTGGTGGAAATTGGACTCTTCTGACCTTTCCGGTCCCTTTGCGGTGCCGCTCGGGATCACAGGCTGCGAGGAAGGAGAGGGAACGGCGGGGGAGGGAGGGGAGGAGAGGGGGTTGTAGGGGGAGGAAGGTGTGGAGGTGGCATGGATCACGGGTGCTCTGTCTCCTGTTGCAGCTTTGGAAGCCTGGCTGTTCTTGCCCTGGGGACGCTGGAGAACATGTGAAGGGTGTTTGCACACATGTCCTCTGACACAGGTGCTGGCAGGAGGGGACCTGCCTCACGAAGGCTCTCCTCCTCCCCTCGCTGTGCTTACCTGTCCTCTCCCCTCCTGCTGGGTCCGGCAGGCAGGTGTGGGGTCTCCGGGGAGGCCAGTCCTGCAGGCCCTGCAGGGAAGGCAAGAGGGGGAGACCTTTACCACGGAAGGTGTGAAGCGGATGCCAAATGGGGCCCGCGTGGGAAGGGGCGTGGCCAGGTGGGACCCAGGACCAAAGGTCTCTTCTCTTACTCGTCTCCTCCGTGAGGGGCCTTCCCAGTCACTCATGCAAAGTCACAGCCCACCCACCCCACTGCCTTCTCTTGTCTCGGGGCCCTGGGTCCTGTGCTCGCTACTCTCCACGCACCTCCTGATGGCCTGCCTCACCCCAGCACCCACCCGCTCGCCCACACCGCCTGTCTGGTCCTGGTCCCACACGGGGCCCTGCCTGTTCACTGAGTGCAGGAAGGCTCTCAAAGGACGTGCTCCTTGGTTAGCGTGTGTGGTTCCCAGGTGGGTAGTCGCTGTGGTAATAGTGAACCGTGCAGATCAGTGGCCGGGGGACGCTGGCCTGTGTGGCTCCGTTGCCTCCCGGAAGGACGTGGGGGTGGTGCTGCTGATCCTGTCGGAGGTCCCGGTGACGGGTGAATGAGCGCGGTGGCCTCCTGTCTGAGGGTGTCACCCTCCGTGCTGAGCCGTCAGCTCCTTTCTTGCGCTGCTTGTAGGACCCCGGGTTGGTGTCTGGCTCCGGGGGCTGCTGGAGCCGGCACTTAGGGCCCGGGAGCCTCCCATCGCCATGGCATTCCGGCAGCTCCCCATCCTGTGTGACGTCTGTGGTGTCGTTCTGAGGACGGCCTCTGTCCCCCTGTCCGGTTTCTTGGGGGCGCCTGGCTGTGGCCTCCAGGGGTATCTCTGGCAGAGTGGGAGTGGCTTGCAGGGTGAGGGAAGGAGCTCCAGGCTGGGGGAGGGGTGTATGTGCAAGGAGGGTGCGCAGAGCACACCAGGGACGGGGGAGGGTGCGAGGTGGTGGGAGGTGGTGTGTGGATGCCTCGTGGGAAGGGCCGTCGTGGGGGTGAGGCTGGGCCCGTGTTGGCCGGCAGCAGTTCTTGCTCCCGAGGCTGTGGCCATGAGAGCCAGCCTCTGCTGTGGGCGCCTGGAGACTCAGGCTGGCTTGGCTGGTGCTCTGGGGCCTCTGGTCCTGCCTCTGAAGCAGCAGATGGCTCTGTCCTGCCCTCGGGAGTGGGAGGGAGGGCCAGGCGCTGTGAGGGCCTTTGACCTCTTCTCTGCGGGAGGGTGCCGTGCATCCGCGTGCCGGGGGCCTCAGGGGACGCTGTGTGCTCTGCCCGCTTCAGACCATCAGCGAGTTGAAGGGCAAGGTCTCGGAGCTGCAGTGGAGCGTCATGAACCAGGAGATGCAGCTGAAGAGCCTGGAGTCCGAGAAGCAGGAGCTGCAGGAGCAGCTGGAGCTGCAGCTCAGGTGAGTGCGTGCGTGTGCAGCCTGCACACCTGCTGCTGTGGGCGGGGCTGAGCCGGGTAACCCTGCTGGGGATCAAGCCCCTCACCCAGCATGTGCCCTGACCTCCTGGTTCATGGGTCGATGCTCAACCAGCCAGGCTGGAGCTCAGCTTTAAAGGCCACGGTGGACACCGGCAGCCGGCAGGAGGCGGGTGGCAAAGGACATTCCCAGAAGACGGCATTCTGAGCAGAAAACCGAGAGGGAAACCCACTCGCCGAGTTGAGGTCAGGAGCCTGAAGGCTCCTGAAGATTGGGCCTTCGTCTTTGCAGATGTTGCCAAGGGAGGGTTGTGGCCACTTGGCGGAGTCACGATCCGCCAGGCGTGGGTCCCACTGTGGCTGTGCTGGGCCAGCGGCCAAAGCTGCCGTGTGAGCAGATGTGGGGCTGGAGAACGGGCTTCCGCACCGAGGGGATCTGGCTGGTGGTCTGGCTCCCCACCGAGCCGGTCCTGAGGAGCGGGCCCGGGCACTGGCAGGGTTAGCATCCAGACTCGGCTGTCCCTGAGGGGCGTGTGGGCAGTACATGTGTGCATATGTGTGTGTGCATGTGTGTAAGTGCATGTGCACACGAGTGTGTGTGCATGCATATGTGCGGGTGTATGTGCATGTGTCTGCACTAGAGAGCTTTGGGATAAGGGGATCGTTGAAGACGGGCAGTATGGGTCCGTGACTTTCTCCTCTCTCTCCCGTCACCACATCCACATTCTGCACGTGGTCCGCTTTTCTCTCCATAGAAAATGGCAGGAAGCGAATCAGAAGATCCAGGAGCTCCAGGCTGGCCAGGACGCCAGGGCAGAGCAGGAGCAGAAAATCAAGGTGAGGAGCTTCGTTTCAGGCCCTGGCCGGTGGGGGAGGCGTCCCAGTGGTGTCAGCCCTGTTCCCACCAGAGGTGCTGCTGTGCTGGGCGGGGCTCCAGGCATATGGGGGCAGCGGCTGCCGCTTACACCGAGCGTCTTCTCGTGTGCCAGGCTGCGCTAGCGGGTAGGGATCCACAGGGAGAGGACGTACTCTGCTCCCAGGATGGAGACACAGGAGGAAAGGGAACGTGTGATAGTTCTGGTGGTTGAGTGGGGAAGGTGATCCCTGGTGGGGAGAGTTCGTCAGCTCGTGGGGGGTGGCCTCCGTGCAGGCGCCTGCTCTGACGTTCGGCTGAGCTGCCTCACCAAGGAAGGCCCTGCCAGGCAGACAGTGACTGCCGGCCCCTGGGGTGGCTGCCGCCGCCTGAGAGTGATATCCACCCTCCAGGCCCCGCCAGTCTGCCCCTCCCCCCGCTGCTCCTTGCTCTGTCCTGTCTGCTTCCCTCCCCGCTGTTCCGCCCCGTCAGCTCCAGCCTCCCGCTCTCTCTCTCTCGCCTCTGGTCTTTCATGGCTGCTCTGTGGCTGCTGTGCTCACCTGTCTCTCCTCCAGCCTCCTCCCCACCCTCACCGCTTCATACATCCCTACAACCTTTTTTTAAAATATATTTTTACTGGAGGCCCGGTGCACGAAATGCGTGCACTTGGTGGGGCGTCCCTCAGCCTGGCCTGCGTCCTCTCACAGTTCAGGAGCCATCAGTCCGACATCCTTAGCGTTGCCACGGAGGCCGGAGAGGCTCCCACTTCTGCCCCTGTGCTCGCCAGCCCTGAGCCCGGCTTCTGACCTCCAGGGGTCAGCTCCTGCGTTGAGTGTCTGCCCCCTGGTGGTCAGCGTGCATCGTAGTGACCGGTCATTCCACCATTCGGTCATTTGCATATTAGCCTTTTATTATGTAGGATATGCTGTAGGACCATAAGAAATGCAAAAAATTCATTGTTAATCCAATCTTGAATTGCCCCCACTTAAAATCAAATTGCGCCCTTCCCCATGGGGCGTGTGCTGCACCTTGGGGACCACGGGGCTTGACACTTCCTTCCTGAGCTTCATTCTGAGAACACCCGCACACACCGTGGGAATTGTAACCTCTCCTCCGCCTCCCTCGCTGGGTTGTGTGAGGAGGTTCCGAGCTAATGCACCTAGGAATGTTTCATCAGTAAGTGATATCTGAGGGGCAGGGTGGTTATTTTAAACCCATGGGAACCCTCGCAGGGAGCGGGTGCTGAAGAGGGAGGAGGGCATGACTGTTTCCTGGGCTGTAGCTACGGAAGCTGTGCGGGAGAGGGGCGGGCTCTGGCCAGCAGCCCTGTAGCGGTGGTCGGCCCTGGAGGTGCTGACCAGAGGGACGCTAGAGGGGTGCTGGTGGGGGAGGGTGTGTGTGTGAGGCCAAAGGGAGAGTAACTGTCAGACCTTCCTGCTTGGCGCCATTCTTTAAGTTGTACGTGGCCAATTCACAGCTGTGCGTGCTCAGGGCGGGGCTGGGCCAGGGTGGAGTCAGGCGGATTTAGCCACTGTCCCTGGCGAGGTTCAGTGCTCTTCTACAGAGACAGTGCTCTTGCAGAGACAGTGCTGCTGTTGTCGGGGGGGATGGGTCTGACCCTGGAGGGCCGCTTGGCCTGCCTCCACCTGGGTCTGGAGTTGTAGGGAGGAGAGGCGTGCCTGGCCCCAACACAGGGGTCCTGGCAGCAGTGGGCCCCAGACCCTGGGTGCCTCGGGGTGCTGACAGGTCATCGCCAACATGCTGTTGTTGTGGGTGCCCATGGCGGGGGTTCAGGCTGCGGCTACCCCCGAAGCTGGGTCTTCTCCCCGTCCCCTCTGCCTCCCCTTACCCCTGAGGGTGCAGGGCTGGGGCAGGGTGTCCGTGCAGGGGGATTGGGAGAGCGCCCGTGGCCGCTTCCTCTTCCTTCTCTGCAGTCCGGGCTCTGGTCAGCACTCTCCTCACACCCCCGGGAACTTGGCTCTGGCCACCCCGCCCCTCTTGGCTCTCCCTGGCCGACCGCTTGTCGGAGGCTGCCGGGCGCCCTGCTGCGGGCAGCTTGGTCCTGGGGCAGGGGGTGGGGAGTGGGGAGCAGCTCCAGTAAAGTTTAGTAAGCCCCAGGTCGAGTTGGGATTTGGCTGGGGGCTGCGGGGGGCTCTGCCTGGGCTGGATGAGATCTCATGAGACCCGGAGTCCTGCCCGCCCCAGAGCCCCGCCACCCTGGTGAACATCCTGACGGCATCCCGGGTAATTTACATATTCCTCTATTATTAGTATGATTGATTTCAGAGAAGAAGAGAGAGAAAGAGAGAACATACTCGTGGGAGAGAAACATAAATGATGAGAGTCAGTGATGGGCTGCCTCGTACACGCCCCCTACTGGAGATCGGAGCCCACAACCTGGGACCCTTCAGTCCATAGGCTGATGCTCTACCCACTGGGTAAGACTGGCCAGGGCCTGCTTCCTCTTCCCTGCCCCTCATCCTCCCTCCTGCAGCCCGTGGCCCATTCTCGGGTTGACGCTGGATGCCGGTCTTTTCGGCCAGGCTCCGGGCTCTTCCTCGCAGAGACCTCCTCTGCGTCGCCGGCCCCGCTGTGTGACTATGCCTGGCACAGAGAGGGGCCCGTCAGTGTTGGTGTTTGTTGAATGGCAGACTGATTTGATCCTGGTCTCAGAGTGTCTGTTTTGTGACGTGTCACTCGTGGAAGCCAGCTGTCTCTTTGTGTCCGGCGGGACCTAGAGCTGGAAAAGAAAGGCTGTCCTCCCTGTGGAAGAGACGCAGTTGGTACACGTGTGTGAGAGCATCGGGAGCAGATCCCGCATGGAGGAGTGGCATGTTTACTGGTGTTTGTTCAGGGGCCTTTGCTGAGTGTCCGTGGGCCCGTCGTGTCTTAGGCTCCTGCCTCTGAGGGCAGCACAGCCCAGCACAGCAGCATGACACTGGCCTGGGCTCCCTGTGGGCACTGCCCTGGGTGACCGCGGAGCCCCAGCACAGAGGCACACCCAGGGCAGGCCGGGAGGCTTTCCGGAGAAGGGGCCTGGGTCTCGGCGGTCTCTGAAGACCGGGACAGTATGGTGGCCGTGACTTTGTCCTCCCTGTCCCTGGCCTCCACCAGGATTTGGAGCAGAAGCTGTTCCTGCAGGAGCAGGACTCTGCGATTGTGAAGAACATGAAGTCCGAGCTGGTGCGGTTGCCCAAGATGGAGCGGGAGCTGAAGCAGCTGAAGGAGGAAAACGCCTACCTGCGGTGAGTCAGGCGCCGGCGGTGAGATGGGCATGGCGGTGGGGTGGGCGCAGGCCGTGGGGCGGTGGGGCGGTGGGTGGTCGCCGCCATGGCTAGCTCTCAGGGTTCCGTGTGCAGCCAGTGCCCCGGACTCCGGGCTCGTCCCCGGCCACGTGGTGTGAGTGACTCTATTCCGCCCTCAGGGAGATGCGGGAGACCAACGGGCTGCTCAGGGAAGAGGTGGAGGGGCTGCAGCGGAAGCTGAGCCGCCAGGAGAAGCTGCAGGAAAACCTGGTGGACCTGGAGCTGGAGAAGGAGGTGAGGCCGCGCCGGAGCTGCTTCCTGCGGGGGCCTGGCTGCCGGAGGCCGCTGGGCGTTCCACCTCAGCGAGGAGCCGCCGGGCTGGCGTGCGGTCAGACTGCTGGCCTCAACGACGGCCTCTCCTGACCCCAGAGTGGCGAGTCTGTTCCCACAGGGGGCAGAGGGGACTGCGGGTGCTGGTCAGCTGGCCAGTGTGGCCACAGGCACTTGTGTGGCAAGAGGCGGCCGGGGAGGTTGGTGCGATGGTCAGAAGGGTTTCGCCTGCCCCTGCGGGTGGCGCTGAAGGTGGAGGACTGTGGGCTCCTCCTGGAGCTGGAGAAGGAGAAGTGGATTCTTCCCTTGGGGCAGTGCTTCTCACCCTCCCTAAGGCCGCGGCCCGTTAACACAGCTCCTCGTGCTATGGTGACCCCAACCATAACATTATGTTCGTGGTTACTTCATCACTGTAACTTTGCTACTGTTATGAATTGTCATGTAAATCTCTTGGTTTTCCAATGGTCTTAGGCTCTACAGCAGCGGTTCTCAACCTGTGGGTCGCCTAAGACCATCGGAAAACAGATATTTACATGACGTGGAAGGAACGCTGTGGGCTGAGGGGCGTGGAAGGAACATTATAGAGTAAGGAGCGGGGAAGGAACGCTGTTCCCACTCCCGGCCTTGAAGGGCGCCTGTGCTGAGTGTTTTCTCCTGAGCCTGCTGTCGGGATCTCAGGTGGCGTTTGGCGAGACGGGAAGTGTTTGGTGCTGAAAACATGCCAGTCCTGTGGGCAGAGGAGGCTGAGGTCCCCAGAAACTGTGTTGTCCAGTGCTCATGAGTTTGGACCAAAATGTAGGCCTCCGGCTCCTGGCCCAGGTCGTTCTGTCCTGCATGGCTTCCCCGGGGTGGCATTCTGTCGCCCCACCTCTCTGGTTTGCCGGCACAAACCGTGCCACCCCTGAGCAGTGAGAATGGTGTGGTGCCTGCCTCTGACTCCCACACCACAGCGTCCTGCCAGCCCGTCCCTGTGGCTGGACAGGGACCTGAGCCCACAAGGAGGGCCAGGGCTGCCTGAGGCACCCGGGGCTGGGCAGAGCGCCTGCGGGTGCTGGCTCTGTAGGCTCTGAGCCTGAAAAGACAGCTCTGGAGCTGAGAGTTTCTCCTCTGCACAGAGTTCACTCGGAAACGGGAATCACACGCCTCGTTTAAACCTGCCGTGAAAGCTTGCTGGCTGTGTGACCCTGGGCCAGTTACGCAACCTCTCTGTTCACCTGCACAATGAGGAATCACCCTGTTGGCCGGGGCTGAAAGTGCCAGCCACGCCGTGCTTGGCACTGGTAGGGGACCCGGGGGCCCGTGAGTGATGGAGCGCATGCGTTCAGAGCCTGTGCTTGGCTCCAGGTGCAGGTGGCAGCTCAGAGGCCTGGGTCTGCCCTCCCATTGGCGACATTGGGTAGGAGCAGCCCGTGGGCGTGCTGGGCAGGGGAGGGGCCACCACCTCCTGTTCTCAGGGCTGCTCCCTCCTATTGTGGGGCCGTGGGGCCTGGTCCGCAGGTCGGGGAGGGATTTGGTTCTAGGGCTTAGTTCGTCTGCCTGTGGCTGGGGGTCCTGAGAGCCCCTGGAAGGTGGAGTGAGGCAGCAGGTGTGTGGGCTCCACCGGCTGCAGGACCACTGGCCCGTCCTCCCACCGCCGGCTCCGACAGGAAGTGTGGGACCAGAGGAACGGGGTGAAGCATGCAGTGTAGCGTTGGTGATTGAGAGCAGAGGTGGCGCGCCTCCGTTTTACCTCTGGAGCGGGGATGGGACCCTTTCCTCCGCCAGGGCCACTGGGTGTTGATCACGTAGCTCAGGCCACCTCCAGTGACCGGCCTAGAAATGACGTGGGTCTGGAAAAGCTCGGGACTCACTGAACTCTGCGTCCTGCCCGCAGTTGCTCGGCAGGGCAGACCCAGCGCTGCGGCCCTCGGGCGGACCTTCCTGCCGGCTCCAGAGGAGGGGGACTTAGCCTCAGCGTCACTGTCAGTTCTGTGGGGTGACAGTTGGTGTGGGATCAGTGGGCACACGGTGGTGGGAGACGGGAGGTGGGGGTGGGGACGAAGGAGGAGCAGGAGGGCTGCGAAGCCCTTGCAGAGGAGATGGTGGGCACGATGCTCGGGTTCTCACCTCCCTCCGTGTCTCTGCAGAGGCTGCTGGCGAAGCTGCAGAGCTGGGAGAGGCTGGACCAGAGCACGGGCTTGAGCATCAGGTAGGCGGCGGGGCTGGGCCTCCGGGTCCCCTTCTCGGCGCGGTCAGCGCCTCTGGCAGGTGGGCCCAGCTCCCACCCTCTCCGCAGAGGCCCCGCAGCGGCTGCTGGAGCTTCTTCCCCGGGCAGCTCAGGAAGTCGGTGTCTCCCTAACCCCCCTGCCCGGTCTTCATAGCGCCCTCCCCTGGAAACGAGGCGGCAGGCTGGACACGAGGGGCTGGCCCAGCTCTTCCTGCCACGGTGGCTTCGCTGACCATGGGCACAGTGTGGCCTCTGCCCTCGGCACCTGCCCTCACACGCTGCGCTTAGTCCCCCTCTCCCCCGGATCCTCCTGGTCCTGCTGAGAGAGCAGCCAGCTCACACACAGCGTGTGGTCAGAGTTCGCGGTCCGTGGTTCAGGCTGGAAACAGGTCTGCGTACGCACGGCCGGAGGCGGAGGAGTCCGGCCCGCGTTGTTGGGCTGGATTGGAGGACTTCTCCTGTGCGTGCTGAGGAAGGAGGGTTTCTGGGCTCCTTCCTGTCCGTGCTTGGGATGAGGGCCGGGGCTGAGTGTTTGGGGTGAAAAGGAAAACACCCTAGCCAGGCCCTGGCAGCGGCTTCCCTCCTTGTCCGGTGGACTATTGCCTGCCCCCCAGTGCGGCAGGAGGCGGAGGGCAGCTGCTGGGCTGTGGGGCGGCCGTCCCGGCACAGACCTGAGGGGCCGAGCGGGGCCTCGGTGCTCTGGTGGGCAGGACGGGCGGGGCGGGGCATCTTTGCCCTGCTGTCCTTCAGGGGCACTGCCCGTCTCTCTCCAGCATTGCTCTGCTGCTGCTGCCCGGGCCCTGGCACCCGCCAGACCACCGCCTCAGCAGCATTGTCTGCTCGCTGCCCCCTCTGGGGGCGGGAGGGGCGTGCTAGCAGGCTGGTCATCTAGATTAGTCCTGTGCCGGGCAGGGCCTGTGGTGCCAGAGGCCCGTGCGGTTCACCTGCTGCCCGGTTCTGAGGCCTCAGTTTCCCGGCGTCTCTGGGAGCCTGGCCGAGGGGGCCGTTCGAGAGCTGCCTGTGATCGCGGGCATCGCTGCTCGGAGCCCAGCTGCTCCCGCTGGCACGTGGGCTCCCGCTGGCGCCCCTCGCCGTCCTCGCCGTCCTCTGGTCTCTGAGCGGAGGCAGGCGGCTGCTGTTTCCTCTTGAACTCCACCTGCAGCCTCCGGCTCGCAGACGGCGGCCCAGCAGGCCCGGGTCGTGGGCTGCCTCCTGCTCTCGGGCTTGTTAACTCGCCGAAGCCCCCCCGCCGCAGGCGGGCTCGTCAGGAGAGGAGCCGCCATGCTGCTCTCTGGTGCGGAGATCAGAGGCCCCGGCGGCGCTGACACCAGCCTGCCGAGCGCCGGGGCCTCAGCCGCAGCGGCAGACAGGCCCACAGCCGCGCCTCGGCCCGGAGCTGGCTCCGGGGCCAGGAGGAGGGCAGCGCCCCCCCGTTGGCCCAGTCTCCCTGTCGCGGGAAGGGAATGCGGTGCTAGCCCCGTGCTTTGGGGGTCCAGACTGTGACTCAGCACTGCCTCCCGGGGGGCTGCCTGCTCGGAGGCGGAGCCCCTCCCAGCAGAGGCCAGTGCTCTCCGTGCTCTGATTGGTTGTGTCCGGGCCACCTCTGGAGCCCTCGGAGACCTCCTCGCCTCACCTTTCCTGTCCCCACGGGCTCCGGGGCAGGCCTTCCCCTCCGCAGTGCTGCTGCACTTGGGTGGGTCCGTGTCGTGTCGCAGGCGGTGGTCTCAGCCGCGCTGTGAGGATGGCCGTCACCAGAGCCACCTGGGAGTTTGGCCCAAATACAGACTCCTGGGCTGAGCCCACCCTGCGGTCTGCCTGTCCACGCGCTGGACTTGACTTGTAGTGACCTTGAACACTGAAGAGGGGCTGGCCTTCTTTGTGCTACTGTTTGGCACTTGGAGATTCTGAGCCGGAAGCCCGTACTGATGGGCTGAGTGTGGAGTGGGATGGCAGAGGGATGCAGGGCAGAGACCCGCTGGGGGCCCTTTTGCAGTGCGGGGTCCCTGCAGGAGGGGGTCCGAGGGGAGAGGGGCCCTGTCTGGGAGGTGTGTGCTGAGGGGGTGCCACCTGGTGGTGGGAGTGGGGCTGCCAACAACTGGGTCTCAGCTGGTCACCTCTTGTCACCCTTGCGGGGTGCATTGTGCAGAGAAGGCCAAGGGCTGTCTCAGCCTGCGAAGGTGGGGGGATCTCGGTCTGGCCCCGGATTGGCCCTGTGTGTGGTATGGTCTCTGTGCCTCTGCTCCCACATCTGTGAATGGAAGGCTTTTCTAGAACATGGGGTTCCTAGCAGGGCTCATGGTCTCTGAGAGTTTGATGAAGTCACAGACTTTCTCCTCATGACAACGCCTGTTTGCGTGTGCGTGCGTAGACATGACTTTGGGTGCCTGTTCAGGACCCGTTACCTGAAGCATGATCAGTGGCTCCGCCGGCAGCATTGGGGTTCGGGAGGCGCCAGAAGCAGGGGCTGGAGGGGCTGGAGGGCATTTCGCTCGGCTGCTGGGCTTGAGTCTGTTCAGCCTGGAGGTGAAGGTGCTGTCCTCGTTGTGGGACCGAGACCCCTCGTGTGGGGCGTGTCCTGAGCCCAGCTCTGGTCCACGCCCAGGGCCTCTGGGTGTTTGAGAGCTGTCACCATTAGGTGGCGCCCCTCCCCCCCCGCCCCGGGATTCTGGCTCCAGTGACCTCAGGAGCTGCCCAGTCCCTGCAGCTGCCCCGAGGTTCGGCCTGCGGCTCCTGCTGGCCCGCTGCCGGCCCCAGGCAACTTCCTGGCCAAAACCAGGTTTGGTCGTGCAGGAGTGGCCGGTGGTCTGCGGTCTGACAGGTCCTGCCTGCCTCTGGGTGGCCACCTGGCCACTGTTGACAGTCCCACCTGCTCTGTGCTTTTTATGTGTTTAACATGTTTTGATTGGTTTCAGAGAGAGAGGGAGGGAGAGGGAAAGAGAAATACTGACCCATTGCCTCCCGCACCCAACCTGATGGGGGATCGAACCCGCATCTCGGGTACGTATGTGCCCTGACCGGGAGTCAAACCGGTGACCTTTGGTGCACGGGACAGTGCCCATCCCACTGAGCCACTCCGCAGGGACACCTCTCTGTTCTCAATCAGCCACTCTGCGTGGGGTGTGGGAACCCGTGTTCGGAGCGAGCCTTCTCCGCGTGGAGCGCCTCTGGACTGGGCGCCCTCTCCTGGGTTTGCCATGGGTGTTGAGCAGTGCCAGTCGCTGGGTAAATTCTGAGATGGAGAGTATTTACCCAGAAGAGACCTGCTTTTGAGGTGGAAATGGTGCTCGTGGTCCCGGGGGCTACTCCTCCCGTTTCCACCATGTGGGTCCTCCCATTCCCCGCTCTGGGCGGTGCGCTCTCACAGGCCCAGCGAGGCCACGGGAGTGAGGGGCCGGCTGGTGCTGGGCTGTTGGGAAGCAGGCTGAGCACTTGGTGTTGGCGAGGCCTTGCAGGGAGCACGGGCTGGGGTGGAGTCCCTCTGCCAACCAGCCTGTCACTTCCTAGAGGAACCGGTGGGCTGGTGGCAGGGACGCTCGGCCCTTTGTGCCGAGACTGGGCGTGACGGGACCTGTCAGTGAGTCCAGCTCAGTGGCCGGAGGGCTGCTGAGGGCCGGGCGGGTGGCTGGGAGGCGGCTGGGAGGCAGGTGGGCTTTGCTGGCTCGGAAGCCTGCCTGCTCCCCCACCTCCAGATGGCTGACCTCACCTGGAGCGGAGGCCTGGACATTTCCCAAAAGCACTTGCAGGCCGGCCAGGCGACGCGTGCCCTGATGAGTGAGCCAATTAGGAGGACAGTGGGGGGGGGAGGGCGCCGTCCCTCCGCGGGGAACTCATTGACCGCCGGACCCGTCATTACTCGGTCGCTGTGCGGCTGTCACCGTCCTGCCCTCCATCCCGAGCCGCCGTGCGTGGGAAGGGGAGCTGTCAGCATCGCCGTCCCTTTTAATTGGTCTGGGTTCTGGGTCCACGTGAGCCCGCCCGCCCGCCCGCCCTCCCTCCGTCTTCTGGCTGATGCCTCGGGTCCCAGCCGGGCGCCTCTGCTGTTTGCTGGCTGTCAGCTTCAGAGACAGGCGGCCAGTCCGACTGTCACTCTCTGACCGCGGCTGGGCAGGCGCCCGCGGGGGCATCCTGGGCTGGAATCTGAAGGAGCGTTACGTGGTGAAGAGGGGAGCCATGGGCGGGCGAGGAGAGGAGAGCACCCGGGATAGGACAGCAGCCGGGGCCAGGCCGGGAGAACCGGGGGCCCGGAGCCATGCGGAAGGCCTCCCCTCCTCGGTGGAGGCGAAGTAGCTGACGGGCTAGGACAGGGTCTGCTTTGGAGCACCCAGCCGCCTCCTGGGAGAAGGCCATGGGCGTTCTGAGGGTCCGCCTCTGTGTAGTCTGGATGGGAACCGTCCTGCCTGTCCTGGCCCTTACCTGGGTCCTTTCTGTGTTAATCCTCACACGGGACATTTTCCCATTGACTTTAGAGAGAGTGAAAGGGAGCGGGAGAGACAGAGAGAGAAACATTGGTGTGAGAGAGACATCAGCTGGGGCTGGAATTGAGTCTGCCACTGAGGTACGTGCTCTGACTGGAATTGAACCTGGGACCCGTCAGTCTGCGGGCCAGCGCTCTAACCACTGAGCACACTTGGCAGGGCACTGACCTGTCTCTCTGAAGGGGGAGGCGCCTGGACGGGCTACCGAGAGCCAGTGAGCCCTGCTCGGAGGAGGCCCGCCCTTGCTGGGGCCGGGCTGAGGCAGGACCTTCATGAGGACGGGCTCTGGGATGGAGGGGAGACGGACCGAACGGGTTCTGTTTCTGGCAGACACAGCACTGTGTCCCTGGGAACCCTGAGAGCCCGACCACAGCTCCCACCGGCAGCTCTTGGGTTCTTTTAAGTGAGGGCATTTCCGTGGCGCTGGCATGTGCGTGTTTGTACGTGTGCCCGTGTGTTTGTACGGGTGTTTGCGAGGCCTGTGGACAGGACAAGCCTGGTCAGCTCTGCCAGCAGGAGGCGGTCATCACCTCACTGAGAGGGCGCGGGGTGTCTGGGGCACAGGTGCCTCCAGGGACGGGCAGTCGTCCAGCACAGCCTCTGCCTGGGAGGGAGCACAGTCTCCCCGGGAGCCCAGCAGACCCGCCGGAAGCTGGTGAGAGCGGGCGGGGCTGGGGACACGGCGGCCGTGAACCGCCTGCCGCCCACCTGGGGCCCTGAAACCAGCAGGACGGGCAGCTCCCTGACCTGCGACCGACCAGACAAGATGTGACAACAAAACCCTCTGCTCTCAGGCCCGTGCTGTGACCTGGGAGCCGGGCCACGAAGGCGGCAGCGGCGTGGGAGCGGCCGGGCTGGTGGAGAAGCCGGTGGTGGTGGAGGTGGAAGTGGAGGTGGAGGTGCACGTCCATCCGGTGCCGGCCGCGGGGGGTGGATGGGTGGGGACTGAGGAGCCAGCATCCTATGTGGTCATCGCTCTGGTCATGGCCTTCCGCGGCAGCTGCAGGCGGTGCTGCTGCGTTTTACTGAGCGAGCCCTGAGCCTCCTGCTGGGGCGAGGCGGGGCGGGGCAGGGAGAGCTGGGGTCTGCGGAGGGGCTGGGCCTCACGCCTCCTCCTGACGCTCCTTTTGTTCCAGGTGAATTCCTGGCTTTACGGGGTGGCAGGCCCTGTGCTGGTGCTGGGATTGCTGACTAAGCAAACGAAGAGCACCTGGGTTTTACAGGAAACGGGTTTATTCAGGAACAGCAAACAGCAGCAGTTTGGAATGTGCGGCTGACAGTGTCAGTCCACTAAAGTGCAAGTCCAGAGACGGAGGGAGGAATGTTCGGTCCAGCGGAAAGGCCAGTGCGGAGGCATCTGAAGACGGAGAGTCCAGTGGGGGACACGGAGTTGGAAGTGCAGTGGCTTTTCATTGGCGGAGTGGTGGCCGCGAGGGTAGTCGAAGGGGTAGTGGAAGAGGAGAAGCATCTTCTGTTTGGGTGGCTGTGAGTGGTGGGCGGGAGAGCGCCCCCTGCAGGCCCCCCAGCTCCAGCTGAAATGCCTTTCTGTTCGCTATCCGCGCAGGTGCAGCTGCAGGTTGGCAGCCTGTTCTGAGCACTCAGGCCTCCGCGGCCGCGCACAGGTGTGTGGGGCATGGCCCCGGAACAGCTGGTTCTCGGCCTGAGGCTGGGAGCACGCTGCAGGCAGAGGAAGCGGCTTGTCCACACAGGCGGGAGGGAGTGGGTGTGCTGAGAGATGTCCGTAGTCCCTACCGGTGCTCACCGGAGTGCGTGGCGGGTGAGAGTGGAGAGGGGCAGGGGGAAGATTCTGACGGTGTTCTGGGTCATGCTGAGGAGGGGGCTGTATCCTGAGGTGACAGGTGGGCACACCCATTGGTGGCATCTGTCCTCCCCGAACTCGCTGAGCGGCCTGGGGCCGTGGCTCGGCCTGCCTGCTGGGACTGCGTGCTTTCCGTCACGCTGCGGGTTTCTGAGCCGGCAGCGCGGGTCGGGGAGGGTTCCCCACGAGAGAAGGTGCTACAGCTGGTCAGAGTGACGAGGCGGTGGCTCTCCCTGCTGGAAGCCTGCACCTGGGAAGGTGTCTGGTCGAGGCCTGGCTCTTTCCAGCCTGTCCTTCCTGTCCTCTGTCCCTCCTGACCCCAGCCCTCTCCCGAGGACTGTGATTTGGGGAAATACCCATCACGTATTCATTCTTGGCACATTTTTCTGAGGAGTCACAGAGCACGGCCTCTGACCTCACCGCGTGGGGACAGCTTTGCGCAGCCTCTTCAGGCTCGGGGCTGCCGGGGCTGCCGGGGCTGCCGGTGCTGCTGCAGCCTTTTCCGGGAGCTTCTCGCCGGGAGACAGACCTTGGTTGTGTTTCTGCTGGATTTGAATAACGGCGGCGGGCAGACGGCCAGCCTTTCTCCGTTCTGGACAGCATGGCTGCCGAGAGGCTGCAGGGTTTGTTGTAGGACAGTCCCCGCTCTGACGAGGCCTTCACTGGCCGACAGACATCCCTTTCCAGGCTGCGGTCGCCCTGGAACTCGCCAGCCCACTCATCCGGTGTCTCACTCGCCCTGCCTCCCCGCTCTGGGGGTGAAGCAGGGAGGCACCTCCACGTGGCAGAGGAGGGACCAGAGATGCCGAGGTTGTCCGGCATTTGTGGCGCCCTTGTCAGGGTGCTGGGCTGCTCCTGGCACATGATGGGCTCTGCCCTCCATAAGCTCCATCCATCTGGCCGGCCACGTGGTGCCATGCAGCTGGGTCCTGCGTCTCTGCGAGCGGGTCAGTCTGCTGCTGGCACTCACGGGCTCTGACAGGGAGCGGCCTGTCCACTTAGCCGAGCGGCACGAGGCACACCTGGGCATGAAGCCCATCCGCTGACGGCAGCTCTTTAAGACCTGCTGGCTCCCAGCTGAACTCGCGAGCAGGGCCTGGAGCCTGCGGCTGACCGGCCTTTGCTCGGGCTGGACACCTTCTGAAGCTCAGACGTGGTCTTCCTGGAGGAGGCGCTGCGGCATGAGGGACAGCAGTTACTGGGGAGAGGGAGGTGTCTCAACTTCTGAGCGGCACCCCAGTGCTGTCTCGTTTGTGGAGGAGGCTGAGTTAGAAGATTATCGATTAACTGGAGGCCCGATGCATGAAGGTTTGTTCGACAATGGGCCTGCCTTTGCTCTGGCCTGGAGCTACCTTTCTGCCTTCCCACGCTGCCCAGAGCCCCGGATTGGCTGGGGTGGAGTGGCACGCCTGCATTGTTGCCATGGTGATGATGCAAGTGTCCCTGCTGGTGTATGCAAATTAACCCGCCATCTTTGTGGGTTAATTTGCATACTTCTAATTGGTTGGCAGGTGTCACGAAGGTACGGTCAGTTTGCATCTTCCTCTTTTATTAGCATAGATTCTTTATTACCTGAAACTACCTTCCAGTCCTTCACAGTGGGGTGGGTGCTGGCTGCTGCCCTGGGGTCTCAGAGCGCTGCTGCCCGGGCACCCTGAACTGACTGGGTGGAGTCCGGGTGGAGGACGGTTAGACACAGCTCTGTTTCCACGTGCTCGTCCTGGCACCTGCTCACGTTCACTGGGTCTCGGCGTATCTTTTCTCTCGTTAGGATTGTAGTTACAAAATGCGGTCTCACCATTTTTTGGAAGAGGGAGGTTAACTTCTATGGGAAAACTAGGTCTGTTTTTACTGAATTGAGAAGAGTCACTGGTAATTATTACTGGTGTTTTGCTGTGGGCATTATTATTGTTTACTAGTAGCCCCGCGCATGAATCTGAGCGCCATAGCTCGCTGCTACCCTCCTGTAGCTCCCCCTCCCCATGGTTTGCTGCCCTGCGCCCTCCTGTGGCTCTCTGCCGCCTGCTTGTGGTTCGCTGCCCCACCCGCCTACAGATCCGCGGTCCCCTCGTTTCGCTGCCGGTCGTTATGCCTCATGGCATCATGGATAATTGGCCCATTCCTCTCTTATTCCATGGCACTAGAGCTTAGCTGCAGTGTCTTAGATGGCCAGTAGGGGTCGCTGCCAAGTTATCGAACCTCTTAGGCTACAAGGACTTTTGGAACAGACAGCGTACTCTCCTGTGCTAGGTTTGTTTTCCGCATCGCAGTGGGCACTGTGGTGGATGGGTGTAGGGCGAAGGCTGGCAGGTTTTCTCGAGAGTCAGGTAGTAAAGGCTGGGCTGTGGCCAGGGTCTCTGGTGCAGGCAGCATGGACAAGGGCGGCCTCCCTTTTGGCGGGTGGGCGCTCTCCCCGCTGACACCGGCAAGCAGGACCCTTGGTGATCCGTTGGGAAGGTGCCACAGACGGCGAGGGGTGCAGGGCCGTCCTTCCCGTGAGGGGCGGCCACCTGAGCTGGGCTGTGGGCATCGCGACTCTCCCCCTCCATGGCTGGGCCGTGCCGGAGCGGAGACGAGCATCCTGGTCCTTGTTCCCGTCCTGCTGGTCTGCAGCCCTCGCGGGGAGTGAGCGGCCTCCTACCGGCCGCCGGGCTGCCCGGCTCGTCCTGTGCCGCTCGCTCGCTCGCTCCCGCCGGAGCTGAGCCGTGTCTGCCGGACAGGGGGCTGTGCCGGCTCCGCGAGATGCCGTCACGGTGCGGAGCGCTGCCATTTCCTGACAACCCTTGCCAATTAGCTTTATTTAATTATCTCCCAGGGCTAAGCTCGAATACATTCTGTGTTAAATTCACAGTTTCCCCTTTCTGAGCGGAATGGACTTAATATCCTTGTTAAAATCTGATTAAAACTAAAATTGAGTTTTTTGAAGTCTGATTATTCCATGAAATGGAATTTTTAAACCTAATTACTGCTGGATTTGCATATACTTTTCAGCACCATTGAAAAGAAAGTTGAAGTCCATGTATTAATGGCACCCTCTCCTGTCATTTGCTCGGGGCGTGGCAGGTGGGAGGGACTCGGCCTTCTTTCCCTCCGAGGCGGATTGTCTGAGACTGTTCTCCAGAGAGTCAGCTCCCACGGAGTCTGCGCTCGGCCTCCCTCGCCTCCGCCCGTGCCCTCTGCCAGCTCACACGGCACATGGCTGCCCGCCCGTCTCCCTGTAGTGCAGGCTCTTACCTTTGAGGAAGAGGGTGGAGGGGATGATGATTGTAGCCTCTGGGGCCTCCCCTTTCAGTCCCAAAGACGGATTTATAATTAATAAGCCACCTTCAGCCTGGATCACATTGGTATCATTAAAAGTAGAAACAAACTCACTCTTTTATATATATATACACACACCAGTGGCCCGGTGCACAGGTTTGTGCACATTGAAAGGAAATTATTTTAACTTCGCTGTCCACCCTTTCTCTATAATAGAAGGGTCAACCGAATTCACAATCGACAAATAACAGACCGAAACACCTGTGTGATTGGAGCCAGTGAGAGCTTTATGTTTATCTCGAATACGCGAGTCAACTTAGCCTTTTATAGATACCGAGCAAACTTGCTTAATAAGCTGCTTTCTGACGCAGCTAAACTTTTCCAGCCCAGCGAAGCACCCCAACCTCTCTTTCAGGCAGTTGTCAGCAGCACAGCAGGAACTGTCCACACGAAGCAGATTGTTATTGTAGATCACACAGGGAGGGCAGAGGGAAAACACTTAACTGCAGCATATTCTGCGCAGTGAGAAAACCTGAAGTCATTGTCATGGTCCACCATTTCTTAACTTCTTTTCAGTCGGGTCAATTTTCTAAACTTTCTAAATCTCCGTTTTCCGGCTAAGGAAAGAAAATAGGATTCCCCTAAGTCTCCTATCTGCCCACTCCAGGACTTCTGTGAGGATCAAATGAGAGGCAGGTGAAAACGCTTCACAGACATTTGATTAAAGCAGCGGTCGGCAAACTCATTAGTCAACAGAGCTAAATATCAACAGTGCAACGATTGGAACTTCTTTGGAGAGCCACATTTCTTAAACTTCTAACACCACTTCTTCAAAGTAGACTCGCCCAGGCCGTGGTATTTTGTGTAAGAGCCGCACTCAAGGGGCCAAAGAGCCGCAGGTGGCTCGAGAGCCACAGTTTGCTGACCACTGTGTTAAAGTGTGAAATGTCTGCACCTGGCTATAAAGCAGGCCGTGTTCCTGGGCTGAAGGAACTGCAAGGAGGCTAGTTGCTAGGGAGAGGAAGCCGGGTGTTGCTATGTGACGTCATTACCCGGCACCCACAGCCACTGTTTCCGGGCTGGGCTGGGGCTGCATTTTGTGACGTGGGGCCTCAGCACGTCGGCTGTGATTTGGTGGGCTGTCGGCCTGGGGCGGTGGCATGGCCCGTGTCCCGCGTGGGGGAAGCCGGGTGTTGCTTTGTGGATGCCAGGTCCGTGTACCGTTTCTCTGTAAATGGCCAGTGTGCATCCGGCAGCTCCCCGCTGAGCGTCTGCCCCCTGGTGGTCAATGCGCATCATAGTGACTGGTCGGACAGCTGGACACTTAGCATATTAGCCCTTTGTATATATAGATTGATTTCAGAGAGGAGGGGAGAGGGAGAAATAGGAACATCACGTATGAGAATCATGGATTGGCTGCCTTCTGCACGCCCCCCTCTGGGGATGGAGCCCACAGTCTGGGCATGTGCCCTGACCGGAACTTGAACCGTGACCTCCTGGTTCATAGGACCACACTCAACCACTGGGCCACGTGGCTGGGCACCCGTTCCCATTCTTCCCAGAGCTCCGTAAAGTCTCCCAACCTCGGGACTAAAAATACTAGTGGGAAATAGCTAAGCCGAAATAAGTAAATCCTGTCGAGCCAAGGCATGTTTGTCCTGACACATTTTACAGAGGCTTCAGTTGCTTCATGTTCTGCTGTGTTAATCAGGGCCGTGTAAACTGTTACTAACCGTGGGCAGAGCTGATTCAAACCAGCAAACAGCCCGCCAGCACGACCGGCGGTTAGAGCATCGGCGAGTACCACGGAGGGTGGAGGGTTCAGTTCCTGGTCAAGGGCATGCACCTGGGCTGCAGCTTGATCCCAGCCCCGGTCGGAGCTCCTGCAGGAGGCACCAGTCGATGTGTCTCTCTCACATTGATCTCTCTCTCTCTCTCTTCCCCTCTCCCTCCCTCCCTCCCTTTTTCTCTCTCTCTTTCCCCCTCCCTTCCTCTCTCTCTCTCTCTTTCCTCCTCCCTTCCACACTCTCAGAACATTAATAGAAAAATATTGCCAGGTGAGGATTAACAAACAAGCACCGAAACAAACATATCTTGCACGTCCCCCTCGGCATGCTCTAGCTCCCTCTCGGGGTACCAGCCAACACGTGGAAGGGCATGCTTCAGACAGACAGACCCACAGACACACAGATGGCTGCTTTCCCTCCATCTAGAACCTTCGGGAGTCTGGAGAGCAGGCAGGAGCGTGTGTTACCAATTTAGAAACCAAGACTTGCCCTGAGGTACAGATCAGCCGCAGCTGGGTGCGTCACGGGCAGAGCCAGAGTGCTCACTGCTCTCACTTCCTCTGGGCGGAGAGCTTGAGACGGAACAAGGGGACAGTGAGGGGATGGGCTGCCGATGAAGAGGGAGGTGGCTGAGGCTGAGGCGCGGTCCCTCTGAACTGTCCCCTCCCGCGGGCCGGGGCGCGGTGTCTTCTGGTGACCGACCCCTTGGCACCAGTGACCACTCTACAGCGTCCCTCGGGGTGGGCGCATGCTCCTGCCAGGCCTCCCGCTGCACCCCCCGCACAGCGCCAAGCAAAGGCTGAGGGGCCACCATAGCTGAGGCCCCAGCGGCTGCTGAGGCCACCCCCCCACTCCCCCAATGCAGGGCCTCCGCTGCCCGCCTCCGGAGGCGCCTCCCCAGGCCTCTGGGTGGCTGCTCCCTCGCCAGCTCTTGCAGGCTCTGTCACCAGCCTGCCCAGCACCCTGCTTCAGACGGCACCCCCGACGCTGGCACTCGGCCCTGCACCGCTTTCCTTCACGGCCGTCCCGTCCCATCCTGGAGGCTCTGCCTTTTACCTTAACTTACCAGTGGCCTTGGCTCCACCGCGATGCGATGCCGTCGCAGCAGGGGCTGCTGATTTTGGTCTGTTTCCCATCGGCCACGGACCTGGAATAGCGCCTGGCACGAAAGTAGGGTCTCAGTAGTGTTCACCGAACGAACAAACAGTGTCTGTCCAACTCGACTCTGCTGGCATTTGAGCTCAGACCGCCGGGTTTCAGGGTCCGCGTTGCTGGTTAAATGACGCTCTCGGCGTGCAGGGGGTCTGTTTAAGATATGTCTCCGGAATGAGGGTTTTCGGAGGGTAGGCGGGGCCTGGGGAAGGTGGGTGGGGAGTGACTGACTTATGTGCATGAGTGCATCACCCATGGATACAGACAGAGGGGTGAGGCCGGGGAAGCAGGTGCAGGTGGAGGAATCAATGGGGAAAACAAACCCACAGACAGACAAAGGGGAATCTGTCCTACTCTCAACAACAAAGATGATTTAAAACAAAGTTGAATTAAATAAAATGAAGCAAAGGAAAAGCACAAAGAAACTTCTTATTTTTTAATGTATTTTTATTGATTTCAGAAAGGAAGGGAGAGGGAGAGAGAGACAAACATCAGTGATGAGACAATCATCGATCGGCTGCCTCATGCACAACCCGCACTGGGGATGGAGCCCGCAACCCAGGCCTGTGCCCTGACTGGGAATTGAATCGTGACCTCCAGGTTCCTATGTCAGTGCTCACCCACTGAGCCACACCAGCGGGGTCAGAGAATCTTTTCATATGTTTATATGGAAAGGTGTGCAAAATGCATTGCTACATAAAAAATAAACGTAAATGAAGAAGAAGTGGAACATGAGTAAGCACAGCTACGGTTTATATGTGAGTAAAAATGTCCAGAATGCACAAGTCAAAACCAGGCTTCCTGCTGGAGAGGGCAGGAGATTGCACTGTGCCTTTCATAAAAGCGTTCGCATTTGTACCCAGGAAATGTAAGATCTATTCAGAAAATGACTTTTTAAAGCTTAGCATTATAAACTTAGAGTGCAGAATGAAATTTTTTATACACAAATTTCTAAAAGGAAAACAATTACTCCATGATGAGTTAATTCATGAATATATAACTAGAGCCATTTACAATAACACAATCATACATCACTCCTAAGTGTTTAGCCATGTATTACAATGTGACTGATTTGCATTACAAGTGGAGCAAAAATACATGAGTAAAACGTTTCCTAGGTAAAATAATCAAGAATGTTACTGATCCTAAGTTTGCTAAAATGGAAAATAAGGTGTTTATACGTCAAACGTTTTAACTTAAGATACTACAAATACACAATCTTTCCCAAGCTGCAAACTCCCATGAGTCCATTAACTTGGGTTTCATCTTATATTTCCTGCATAAGCCCACAAAGCGTGCCACGATTTTAGCTCTGTTTCTTTAAAATGGACACGCCAGTCCGCCTCAGTGGTACAGCTCTCCCTCTGAAAGGTTTCCAGGCACTTGCTTTCTTCAACAGAGATTTGGGGGCGATTTCCCCTCTGAGACGTTCGTTCCAGAGCCTTCAACTTTGTCCGCAGAGAAACACGGCTTTCTTCCCACGTTTGCTTTTCATCAGCCTCTCTAATATTTAATTAGATGGTTTAATTACAGTAACGTGCCAAACTGGCAGAAACAGACCCGTTTCGGATGGACACAGCAGCTCTTGGGAGCGGGGCTGTGGGAGCGGCCTCCCCGCCAGCCAAGTGCTGCGATGAACCGGGGGTGGCGCTCGGCTTTGAGGCCAGGGAGCCAGGGGCTGGGGCTGGGGCAGGCCCACCCGTGTTCAGAGGAACCGTCTTTCCCCGGATGGGACTAGGGGGCCACGCTGTATGTCCTCTCTGCGGACATCTGTGTGGAACGCATTCCATGCCTTTAAAAGGAGAGCAGCCTGCATCCCAGCCACGGCTGGCCTCTCTCCGTCTCTGTGGGATGCAAAGGCGAGGCAGGCCTGGTGGGAGGGGACCAGGGGCCCGGTGGGACAGTGAACACCACCCCGGGTTGAGGAGGGGAGGCCGGGTTGGTGGCGGCTGCACCCCCTCCTCTGCAGTCAGGCGAGGGCCAGCAGCAGGGCCTGGCTCTGGCTGCAGGCAGGCCCACAGGTCCGCGGAGAAAGAGGAGCCTGCGACAGTGACCAGTGCCAGCTGCAGCCGGTGCGGCCTGTGGCTGGAGAGCCGTGCAGTCCTCCTTTGGGTGGGCGGGGGGGGGGGGGGGGGTCCGGGGCCCACTCTGGCTCACAGGCCACGCACCCACAGCTCTCCTGCATGTGGGACCTGCCTGCGGACTTGGGCACCAGCAAACCAGATCCTGGCCGCAATCTGCAGCCGCCCGCCCGCCCGCCCGCCCGTGCAGGGCCCCAGGCTGCAGGCAGGGCCCGCCTAATGAGCCCAGGCCGCTCCGTGGTCCCGCAGCCAGCCACCGCCTCATGTCTCTGGGAACGAATTACACGGGTCCCCAGACACATGCAGATGGAATGAGGAAGCTTCAGATCTGCAGCTGCTGCCTTCCCGTCCGCCCGCCCAGCCCGGCAGGATTACAGGGACTTCAAACAGCCCGGGTTCCAATTAAGCCCGGCGCCCCCCCAGGGAGGCCAGAGTCTTCTCCTGATTAACAAGAGGCGCTCTTTGAACCGTGCGAGCTAAATAAAGCTCGCAGAGCCCTTCAAACAAATGCCACGGCCTCCTCGCCCGCCCCGCCCTCTCTGGGAAGGCTGATCTGGTGAATGCTCCCAGCATCCGAAAGGGCATCTGGCTAACCGCTCCGAGCACCGCCTCAGCCAGGGGCCCGGGACCGGAGCGGCGGGCGGAGGGCGGGGTGCACGTGGACACACTGCGGCCAGCTCCCAGGGTGTGAGGGGCCCGTCCATCGCAGAGCGGGGACCGAGGCTGGGCTGGGAGGGTCAAAGCAGACCCCGCCGGCCGGCTGACGCCATGGGCCTCTGGCAGGTGCGCACCTCCACGGCCCGGGCCCAGGAGGCCTCGGCAGAAAGGCCTGATGCAGGGTTGTCCCGGGCAGGGGTGCGGCCTGGGGAACAGCAGTCACAGCGCCGGCTTCTGGCCTCAGACCTGGCCTGGGGGACACGGGAAGGCCCAGGTCAGCACAGGACACGGAGCGGCCCGCCAGTCCCTCACGGCGGGGAGGTCATCAAGGAGCCAACCTGGCTGTGAGCCGAGGGGATAGGGGTCAGGCTCACGGCTCCCGGCCTCAGAGGTGCGTCCCCCTGACCTGCTCCTGGCTGGGCCTGTCCCTGTTTGAGGCTCAGGAAAACGCTCAGATAGTAAATTGAGCACCCCACTCTGCACCTGAACACCCCTGGCTCCTGACCCCGTCCACCTGCCAGCAGAGGCCGCAGGCTGCTGAGCGGCACAGTGGCCTCAGCGTCTGTGCAGCTGGCTTCTGGGAAACCTCTGAAGGGGCGAGGGATCGCAGGGACTCGCCCTCCCCCTGGCAGGCTCCACCCGCTCAGCACACGGCAGAGAGCGGGCGGGAGGCCCTTCAGCCTAAGGCCCCCACCCGCAGTGATGGTGACAGCGCTCAGCCCACCCAGGACTCTGTTCCCTGTGGAGACGTGAGCAGGGGGAGAAGCCGCGGGAGGGCCGTGTCGGTGGAGGAAGGCGCAGGCCCTGGCACAAACACAAGCGGAGTGGGGCGGGCAGGCGGCCGGGCGTGGAGCACCGACAGCAGGTGGTTCTGCGGTGTCCAATCTGTGGCAGGACAGGACCGGACAGGCTGCACTGCTGGTTTGTTTCTTTTTCTCTTTTAAAATGTCTTATTGACCAAAGCCGGGGTGGCTCAGTGGATAGAGCGTCGGCCTGTGGACTGAGGGGTCCCAGGTTCAATTCTAGTCAATGGCATGAATCCTGGTTGCGGGCACATCCCCAGTGGGGGGCTTGCAGAAGGCGGCTGATCGATATCTCTCTCTCATTGATGTTTCTGGCTCTGTCCCTCTCCCTTCCTCTCTGTAAAAAATCGATAAAATATATTTAAAAAGTAATAAAATAAATAAAATGTTTTAGTGTGAGAGGATGGGCTGAGAGTTGAGGTTCGGCGCTCAAGCGGAGTGGACTGTGAACGTTTGAGTCTCAGTTTCCACGTTTGCAAACAATAAGCAGCAGGGCTGCTGCGGGCATTTCCTGGGTAACTAACCAGCCGCCCGAAGGTTAGAGCCCGGCCCAGGGGGCGTCTGTGCCGCTGCTGCTGCTGCTGTGCTGGTGTGGGCTGAGGGGGGGAGCGGGGTTCAGGCGGGGGGGGGGGCAGTGAGTGCCTCCTCCGGCCCCGGCCGGCAGGCTTCTGCGCTTCACACCCCGTTGCATGTCCACTGCCCAGTGGCCCTGTTCTGACACCGAGGTGACCGGGCAGTGTGTGGGGGGGAGCGCCCGGGATAGAACGCATCCCGGGACCCGGTGCTGAGTGTGCTCTGACCCGCAGGTCCCCGGAAGACCTCTCCCACTTCATCGTGGAGCTGCAGCAGCGGGAGCTGGCCCTGAAGGACAGGAACGGCTCCATCACCAGCAGGTAGGCCTGGCGCTGGCGCTGGTGCTGGCGTGGGCGCGGTCGGTGGGAGGGCCTGGCCTGGCAGGGACAGCCGTGCCCGCTTCGCCGTCCAGTTGGCTGTGGCCTGAGTGAGCGGGCGCTGGGTGCATGGCGCCTCGTGTCTGCCCGACTCAGCCGCAGTGGGCGGCGCCGTCATCCGTCACCGTGCAGTCACTGCCGGCTCCCGGTGGGCCGGCTCCCCGTGGGCTGGCTCCCCGTGGGCTGGCTCCCCGTGGCCTGGGTCCCCGTGGGCTGGCTCCCCGTGGGCTGGCTCCCCGTGGATTGGCTCCCAATCGGCTGGCTCCCTGGTCGGCTGGCTCCCTGGGCACGGGGTCTGTGCAAGGCTGCGGGATCAGGAGCGGGGGCTCTGAGCGACCTCTTGGTGCGGAGCTGGGCCCCGGGGTCAGGCGTCTGTGTGTGTGTGTGTGTGTGTGTGTGTGTGTGTGTATGTGTGTGTGGCCTGTGCACTCAGGGCAGGTCCACGGAGACCACAGAGCAGCCAGGCCTGTGTCTGTGAACGGCTGCAGCCCTGCAGGGCGGTGTCTGTCCTTCCCGACGGGAAGTCTGGAGGCAGCAGCAGCAGCGCAGGTGCCCAGGCCTGGGTGGCGCTCCCCTCCTGTCACCCTGACGTGCTCCCAGCACCGTCCTCCCGCCTCTGACCCCCGGCCGCTCCCTTCGGTTCTCGCACTAACTCCCGAGTCAGCGCTGACCCCGCAGGCGCAGGGGCTGCCCCTTCAACTCCAGTCACAAGCGTCAGGTCACAGGTGACCCGCGGTTCTGTCTGCCCACAGGTTCAGGGGTTCCCTTGTCCCCCATTTAATAATTTGCCTGGGCCTCAGATGTCAGAAGGTGGCCGCTCCGTGCTGCCTCCCTCGGTGCCAGGGCTCCGGACGGCATTGGGGGTCTGTCTCCGAGGGGGCGGTGCCCGTGGCTGGTGTGTTTCCGGCATCGCCAGGTGGGAAGGCGAGGGACGAGCAGAGGCCAGTCATGATTCTATTTGGAGCTCAGGCTGCGCTCTCACCCCCGAGGAGGGCGAGGCCCGCCCGTGTCCCGGGTCCGTGTGGGTGGCCTCTCCCGGCAGCTTAGCCCCGCAGGGCCAGGCGGCACCGAGATGCTGAGGGCCGGCCCTGCTCCGCGTCCGGGGGTTTCACGCTGCGCCTGGCCACGGCCGAGGCCAGAGTCTCCTCTCAGCCCCGGCCCCGCACCCGCCGCGCGGGCCCCTGGGCGTTAATCAGCCTTCCCGGCCTCGGCTGTCACGGTGACGGAGGTGACAGCTGGCACGGTGTCGGGAGAGTTCAGTCAGAATCCTCGTGCAGCGCGGGGCCTGCTGCCGGCACAGGAGGCCTTGTTAGCGCTAACGAGCTCCGCGAATGGCCGCGCGGCGGCTCTGAGTGACGGGGAGGCGTGAGCCGGGCCCGCGGCGGAGAGCGCGCCAGTGAGCTTGTCGGGGCCGGCGACCAGCAGTGAGGAGCGTGTGGCACCTGGGAGGCGGGAGGAGGCTCGCTGTGGCTCGGAGGCGGCAGGCGAGGAAAAGGGGCAGGGGCGCGGCTTGGTGAGGGCAGGAAGGGGGGGTCTCCTCTGCTTTGGAGGGAGCACAGGCCGGTGATGGCGCTGGCCCGGGCTTCCGTTTGTGACATGAGGAGGTGCGCCTACAGACACCCAGTGACGGCTGGGGGTAAGGGGGTGGGGGGTGGCCATCCAGTGCCGTCAGTGAGCCTCGGCAAGGAGGTGGCGAGGATGCCCCAGAGAGGGCTGCTGCCTGGCTGTGTGGGGGGGCCATGCGGGCTGCAGCGGGTGCTCCCTCTTCACACTGTGGGGCGCTCTGCCCCCGGTGCCCATGAATCTGTACCCCCTTCTGTCACCGTTTTCCTTCAGACAGTAAGGACCCGTGGGCTGTTTCCACCTGATTCTGCCAGCCCCTGGCTCCGCCCTCCGTGAAAGCAGCCCCGCAGTGGGTTTTTAAAGCCCTGGCTTATGCCCGCTGCCCCCTGAGCCCCTCTCGTCTGGCTCCCCTCTTCTGCTCCGGCCTCCAGCTCAGCCTGCCCCTGGCAGGGTACACACCTGCGGCTGGCTCCCCTGGCAGCGCCCCTCCCTCCAGGTCCCGCTGAGTTTAGCTGCCTCAGGTGGCCTTTGCTGGCTCCGCAACGCAGGCTTCCCCTACATCAGTGGTTGGCAAACCACAGCTCGAGGGCCACATGCGGCTCTTTGGCCCCTTGAGTGTGGCTCGGCGTTAGAACCACTTCTTCACAATAGACTCGCCCAGGATGAAACCGACTTCTGCGCATGGGCCAGAGTTTCAATTGCAGTGCGTGCCGACACGTGGTATTAGTGGAAGAGCCACACTCAAGGGGCCGAAGAGCCACCTGTGGCTCACGTGCCGCGGTTTGCCGACCACGGTCCTAGGTTACGTGCTGTGCCGTTCAGTTTCCTCCATTTGGTGCTCCTTTGCTCTGCTTGTCTCCGTAAGGGTCTTTGTCTCAGTGGCGTTCAGCGGTGACCACCGGCTTCAGGACCCGGCAGGCAGGCGCCCCTCAGGGTGACTGGAGGAGGGGCTCCCACCTCCTTCCCGGGCGTTCCCCATTCAGCCCTGCAGGGGTGCCCAGTGCCCAGTGCGCAGCAGTGGAGGCGGTGGAGGAGGCGCAGTTGGCACCGCTGGTTGCCTGCCGGCTGCCTGGCACCGTCCCCTGGCTCCTGCACCCATCCCGTCCTTGGCTGCACCCACACTGCGGCAGGCCCGTGGCTCGGAGCCGGGCGCACCGCGTCCCGCCCGAGAGTGAACGTGGCTGTTTTGCTTTAGGCCAGGTGACGCGTGACCTGACCTCCCGCAAAAGGCACGCGGGGGCCACGCTGGCAGCCGGCTCCCGGCGGCATCCCTCTGAGCGGGCAGGCGGCTCAGCCAGGTTCAGGCTCAGCAAAGGCACGTCGTCTGCGTGTGGTTACGTAAACCCGGGTGCAGTGCCTGTGGCGTGCGGGGCGGCGTGCGGGGCAGGCTGGCGTGGCACACGCACACGCACACGCACGTGCTCACACTGGCAGGAGCACTGGACAAGCAAGCCATAGGAGAAGCACCGCTCAGCCCAATCTGCTGAACTGTGAAGCCACAGAGCGGACGCAGCGTGCCCTGTGGCTGAGGCAAGGCCCACGGGCCGGCGGTGTCTGTCCGGAGGGTGCCGGCGGCCACCTCCCGCCTCCGGGCAGCCTCCTCGGCGCTGCAGGTGGGCGGCCCGTGGGCCGTGCATGTCCGGCTCCTACCCTCACTGCCGGCACCATGGCTGTGGCCTGGGTCTGTGGTGCAGGTGCCCGCTGTCCAGTGGCGGAAACCCAGTGTCTCTGCAGAGGGCCGGCCGCCCGGGGCTGGGTGCTCTTGATCCCCGAAGGGGCTGAGTCTTGGGGTGGTGGTCACGCAGCCCTGAGCTGCCCCGCCCACAGCATGCACAGCCTCCCTGAGCTTTGCCAGCGAGGGGCGGGCTTCTCAGGAGCCCGGGTTGGTCGCCCTCCCCCCCTCCATGCAAGGAGCACCTGCAGGCAGCGCCCTGAGCTCCCCCGAGGCCACCCAGGGGCCGGCCTTTCGGGGGAGGTCTGCGTGAGGGGGGCTGAGCCGGGGGAGGGGTGTGGGGAGGAGGGTGTGCCGGGCTTGGTGGGCAGGGGAGTGGCTCCGGCCGCCTGCTCGGCCTGCCCTTCACGCGGGTCCTCCTGCCCCCTTCCTTCTTGCCGGGACTTTCGTGGAAAAAGACCCCCCAGCCCTGTGGCTGCGGCAGGCGGAGGGCCCGGCCTGTGGGTCTGCCTGCAGTGCCGCGTTTGGACGGGAGGTGGAGCCACAGCCCTGGAAGCTGCTCTGCTCGCTCCTCAGCCTCTCGCGGGGCCTCCCAGGGGAGTGCTACTGCCAAGCCCGTCGCTTGTGGCAGTTGGGGGTGGGCATGAGGCAGGGCCTGAGGAGTTGGGGTGAGTGGCTGTCTCTCCCTGGCACTTCCCTGGCAATCCTCTCCCCACCCCTCCCCACCCCTCCCTACCCCCGCCCTCTCCTCCCCTCCCCTGCGTCTCCTTCCCTGCCCTCCTCTGTCTCCCCTTTTCCTGCTCCCTCTTCCTCTCCTTTCCCCTGCCCTCTCCTCCCCTCACTTCCCCTCCCCTCCCCTCCCCTGCCCTCTCCTCCCCTGCCTTCCCCTCCCCTGTCCTGCCATCGGTGCTGGGGAGACCTTCCAGGCAGGCCCCATACTTTACCTCGCGGTGGGCACAGCCTCTCCCGTGCCGGCCCCCAGCATGGCCCCGAGACCTGTGTGAGTTGCTCTCACTTTCCAGGTGACCAGCTGGTATTGTCCCAGACACCCAGGGCCCGTCACCCGAGAGAATTCCGTTCATCTGGGGGCCCGGCGGGAGGTCTGGGCTCGGGACGAGCACCTGGCAGTGCCTGTGTGGCTTTGGAAGGGGCTGTAGGTGTGCAGCTGTGGGGGGAGGGGCTGCGGGGAGAGGGGCTGTGGGGGGAGGGGTGAGGGCGCCAGGCCTTGGCTGTGCCCTGTGAAGGCAGTGGTGAGGGCAGCGGTTCTCCTGGGCGTGTGCCGAGTGGAACCCGGGAGGGGTGGACAGCGCTGCGCCGTGGGCTCTCGGTGTTTCAGCTCCTGACAGTGGCGGGGCGCCCGGCTCCTGGGTGGGCAAGGGCTTGTTGGCTCCTCCCACCGTGTGGTCCGAGGGGCCACGTTAGTTGGGCGCCCGCCCACCCGCAGTCACACTGAGCCCTGGCTGGGGCCGGTCAGCAGGGCGGGGGAGGCTGTGTCACAGGCCCGGGGCGGTGGCCCGTGCGGCTGTGGGAGCAGCGAGGCGCCATGGAGAGGGCGGCCACTCCTCTTCCACCAGAGCTCCCTGAGGCCCTGCCTCCGGGGAGAGGACGCTCTGCCAGAAGCCCGGCTCCGAGGGTCGGGGTCGGGGTCCCGAGCCTCGTGCTGTGGGGCCTCACTTCTCGCCCACCACAGCCGGCCGGCTGCCAGCTGACCTCTGACCCTGCAGGTAGCCCTGTGCTCGGGGCTCTGGAGTCTGTTACTGCTGCCCCCTGGTCCCAGCCCATCCTCGCTGAGAGGCGAGCTCACTCGGGGCCCCTCACCTCTCCGCTGAGGGCGGAGTGCCGCTGTCGGAGGGGCACTGGCAGAGGCACTGGGGCTGGTCCCAGGGCTCCCGCTGGCTGAGGTGGTGCCGGCCCCCGGCGGCCTCCAGGGCGAGGGCGGGCTGCCGGCTGAGGTTGCCGGCCCCTCCACTTGCCACCAGCCAGCCCAGCTCCTCCAGCAAATGAGCTGCCATTCATATTTCACACCCCGGCAGCTTTCCTGCGTGCCTTCATTTCCATGTTTAAAGATGCATTTACATATTCATGGGCCTTTTAAATAAGTTTTTATTGTTAAGGGACGTGGAAGTGGATAAAATGTGAAGCTTCCCCTGTTAGTCGAGAACTGGGAAAAATTCATACCCCGAATGAAAGCAGGTTCTAAGTGGTTGGTCCTGTGGCAGTTGCTGCAGGAAAGTTACTCCAGAAGCCAGCATGTCCTGGGTTCGTGCAGCTGCCCCTTGTCCCCTCGGCCTGCGGACCCTGGGCTGGGGGGCCCAGGCTGAGGCACGCCCGGAGGCCTGTCACTCTCCGGGTTGCTCCTGGCAGGGACGCTGACGTTCACCGTGCACTGGGGGCCACGTCCCCGTTTCCTTGGTGACGGCAGGACTCCAGGGTGGGAGGTGGCTGGATCCGTCCCAGGTCACCAGGGGCCGCTCGTGGGCGAATCCAGGCTGTTTCCAGGCGTCTGCCAGACTCGCTCCCTCCTTCCTCTGCCGTCACTGTACCGCTTCCCCCATCGACCTCCTGCCTCGGCCCTGCACATGGGCAGCTTGGTCCAGGGACAGAACCCACCCCCGCCGGACAGTGGTCCTGAGCAGGCACGGCCCATGGACCGTGGATACGGCCAGGTGCACCGGGCAGGGAGGCTTCAGGCCCCAGGGACACAGGCGTCATGGCTCCCGTGCCTGCCGTGTGGTGCCGTGCGGTGCAGTGTGGTGTGGCGCAGGGAAGGGGAGCAGGTAGGGCTGGGAAGAGCCCCAGGGCTGGAGCGGCAGACTGGCAGGTCCGTGGAGCCCGGAGACAGGCCGGAGGAGGAGCTGCTCGGGGCCCACACAGGTGGCCGGTCAGCCCTGCAGGCAGAGCTGGCGGAGGCCGTGCGGAGCTCACACCCGGTGATTTCATTGCGAAGAGGCCTCTCCGAGGACGCATGAAACCTGGGAAGCAGAGAAGACAAAAGGCAGAAACCGGGAAGTTCACTGTCAGAAAACACGGTGAAAAAGTCAAGTTGGCATCTTCTTCCCTTTTTTAGTGACCTTTAAGTTTTTTTAATAAAGGGTTTTTGTTTATTTCAGAGAGAGGGAGATAGATAGAAACATCAATGATGAGAGAGAACCATGGATCAGCTGCCTCCTGCACGCCCGCTGCTGGGGCTCAAGTCCAAACTGGGCCCGTGCCCTGACCGGGGATCCAGCGTGACCCCCCTGGTTCAGTGACGCTCCGCACCGAGCCCCATGGGCCGGCTCTTTCCAAATTACTGCGCATTTGTGCCCACCTTCCGTCGTTGCCACCCGGCACCCCCGCCCGGCTCCGCTTCCCGAGGGCCCGAGAGAAGGGTGCGCCGCGGTGCTGACAGCTGCCCCCAGGGAGCCGCCTGCCTGCATGGGCGTCAGCCTTCGTGGAAGATGCACGGCTGCCGGGTGCGGGAGGCAGCAGACGCGGCCTGGCTGACCTTCGCGTGGCCACGGCTTTTCAGACGCAGCCTCCACAGCGCAGCCTGTGGAAGCAAAGGGCGACAGGCTGGACGCATGGAGGCGATCGCTGCTGCTCTGTGAGGAGACCACGAAGAGCGTCCAGGCCAGCCCGCGCTGGGGGGACGTACCCGCAGAACACGCCGGCCCGGGACTGTGCCCACTCAACCAAGAGCTCGCCTGAGCCGAGAAACGGGGCAGGAGATTGGAACAGCCACTCGCCCCAGGAGGCGTCTGGGTGGCCAATGGGTACCCGCGGACACGCTCCTCACCCGTGTCGGCGGGGACAGCACCGGTGCCGGCGAGGACGCGGGGGCGGGGCCTCCCTCACTGCGGGAGGGAGGCGGAGGGGCAGCCACGCTGGAGGACAGCTGGTCCGCTTATTACAGACCAGACGCACCTTCACCATTTGATTCCCTGATTACATTCCGCGATGTTTACCCCAGAGATGCGAAAGCTCACGTCCACACACAACTGCACACAGATGCGTCTCTCAGCTTCCTTCGTGATCACCGACACGTGGAAACACCAAGCCGTCTTTCTGAGGTGGTGGCGGACAGACGTGGTCCCGCAGACCATGGGACGCTGCTTGGCGCCACAGGCCGTGAGCTGTCGGCCATGAAGAGACCCGGGGGCCGCAGATGCACGTGCTGAGTGAGGGGCGCCCGCCTGCGAGGCGTGGAGTGAGAGTCCAGGGCCGGGACGGTCTGGGAGAGGTCAGAGCATGGACAGAGGAGGCTGGGGCTGCCGGTGGGGGAGGGAGGAGCAGGCGGATCACACAGGCGTGTTCGGGCATGGCTAGGCGCTGTGTGGCACAGGAACGGTGGACCATGGCATCACACGTTTGTGGACATTTGTGGAACCCACAAGGGCAAAACGTGAGCCTTCCCGTGAGCCAGGGGCTTCAGTAGTGTGTGTCGAGGACCACCCTGACACAGGCTGCGGATCACAGGGAGCGGGGGGAGGTGCGTGTCCTCTGCGAAACCGACCCACCGGTAGGAGGGCCTAGAGGAAGCTCTCCCGCCTCCGACTCAGGCAGGTGGCGTGTCAGCTCCCCAGCCTGTGCTCTCCTGCTCCATGGACTGAAGGGAGGGCTGCTCAGAGCCGGCCCAGTCCCGGATGGACATCGGCCTGGGCACGCTTCCTCCCCGGCTCCGTTAGGGACCCGCTCGCCTGGTGTCTGGCGCTCCTCCTGGGTGGCCGGCCCTGAGGCCTGTTTCCTGGGAGGCAGTGAAGTGGGAAGTGGGGTCGGCAGCAGCCGACAAAGGAGGCCCGAGGAGGAAGGGGCGGGCACACCTGGCTGCCGCTGGCCTCCGTGAGCGAGCGGTGCAGACCTGGGGCCAGGCTCGGGGAGGGGAGAGGAACTTGGAGTTTTCAGTTGGCTTACACTCCTCTGTTTAGCAGTCTCGCTGTTCGTCTGCCCTGTTGGGAGCCGTGGACCGCAGTGTTCTCTCATCCTGTGCTCCGCTGGTTTTATTGTCTTTCCATATTTTCCTGCCATAAATGTAACAGGTTTTATTGTGTTTAGATGCTTTTAATATCGCCGCTGTAAAAGCCAGGGGCGCCCGGGATTCTGCCTGCAGCCTCAGAGCACAGTCCTTCCCGGGGTAGCACTGGGCCAGGGCTGCTTGGAACCTTCCCACAATGCCCCGACCTGCTGGCCAGGTGAGCTGTGTGACCGGCCAGCGGGGGGCAGGTGCAGCCCATGCCCTTTCAGAGGCTCCCAGTGCCCAGGGAGTAGGACACACTGTGCCGGCTCAGGTTGGGGAACCCTGGGGCTCTGAGGGCCAGGGAGCCAGCCCCAGGCAGGCCTGGCACCTGAGCCCAGACTGTGGGCTCCCCAGGCCCCTCTCTGGGTGTCCCCTGCACCTGGGTTAGCTCGAGTTCTCAGTCGCCCGTGGGTGGGCCGGGTCTGAGGGTGGCCACTGGGGCGGGACGAGAGGAAGGAGCCCAAAGCTGGGGCTGCAGTGGGGGCTCCGTGCCCCTGCAGGCAGCTGTGGCGCTGCACCGGCAGGTGCCACCTGGGATGTGTCCCAGGTGAGATGCTCCCTAGGGACTCCTGTGGCAGTTTCACGATTTAATATCCTGTGTGTGTGTGTGTGTGTGTGTGTGTGTCATTTACTCCATGACTCATCTTCCCCCAGAGTTAGACTGTGCTGCTTGCGGCAGGCCTGGGCCCTCGAGGCGCCGGACGCACCTGCTGGCCGCGGCGTGGGTCCTGTCCCTGCCAGCAGCTCGGGCTCCCAGCTGTGTCCGGCCCCGATGTGGTGGCCGGTAGAGCTGGCGGTCCAGCCCCACATGCCCAGATGCCTGCTGTGGGGAGAGGGTCGCAGTTCCGGGTCACAGGGGGCTCAGGGGAGAGATGTGGCTGGTGGGCTGGGGCCTGGCATTGGGGCCTCACCTGGGGTGGGGCCGTGGAGGTGGAGCAGTGATGGAGGGAGCGCCCGCAGGACTGGCACGCGGAGCCTGTGGTGCCCGTGGAGGTGCCTGCTGACTTGCGGGGCTGCTTTGAGATGGAGGGTCAGTGGGTGGCAGCTGCTCTGAGGTCAGACGCTCCAGGCTCACCTCACAGGGTCCCCCCCCACCCCCCCCCGTGGCCTGATCCTGACAAGACGGGGGGACACAGAGCGCTGGGAGCCCCTCTGATTGGTGGCTGCAGCGGGCCGGGGCGGCGTGCCAGCCAGGGGCGCGGCGTGAGCTCCCGGCACCTGCAGCCTCTCTGGACCACTCGTCCGCGTGCAGAGATTCCTGCCGCTTCTCCGACGGGCCGCGGCCCTGCTGCGTGTCCGCTCTGCTTGTCTGCCTCTCGTCAGGGAGAGGAGGGCGTCTGCGCGGCTGTCTCTGCAGACCCCGGCGGCCGGTGGCCTGTCTCGTCCGGGACAGGAGATGTGGAGACCGTGTCCTCGCGCCCAGTCATCGGCAGGCAGAGGGCGGGTCGGGGGAGATGCCCCGCAGGCAGGGAGAGGCCTTCCGTTCCTATGAGACACTCAGTTTGCAGAGGCAGGCCGGCCCTTCTCCCGTGCAGGCACCCGCCTCTGCCCTGCGTGTGGTGCCAGTCACGGCGGGGTGGGGGGCCTGTCACCGAGAGGGGCCGTCAGCCTTGCTGTGCACAGCGGGTGGCCACGTCCCCTGGCTTTGGGCCTGGAAAGGAGGTGAGCGCGCTGCCTGCTCTCAGATCCTTCTCCCTGTCCACAGGGACCTCCCGAGCGCTGGGGGCGGGGTGGGAGCGGGGAGGGGGATGTCTGCCTCTGCTCGGCGCCCAGCGGGCAGCCGCTCTCCCCCTCCGCCTCCATCCTGACACCTCGAGCGGTCTCCTTGGAGACGAGGCTGAGAGAGTGTGTGCCCCCACTCCCGCTGGCATCCTCAGTTTCCCTCTCGCTCCCACGTAAGTGTACCCCCGACTGTCGTGTGAGGGCCCGTGGTTTCCCTGGAGGGATGGCGGGTGTTCCGGCTGCAGGCCGCCCCCTGGGGGCACTGGGAGGGGAGCGGGTGACCACGCAGGCCCCTGTGGTCCCCGCCTCGTGGTGGTCGAGGCTGCAGACCACACCCCGAGGCTCCGTGACGGAGGTGCACGGTGTCCTGTGGTTCCGGCTCCTCCGCCGCCACACGTAACCCTGGAGGCTCCCGGCGGGGACCGGAGACCTGAGGGCTGAGCGGTGGCTCCCCCCCTGGAAGCTCCGGGGCCGGAGCAGGTCGGCGAGCTGCTCTCCGGCCTTTTCTCGAACCCCGTCCTTGTGTTTGTCTTTTGTGGGTGACCTCTCCTGACGAGCAGGCTGCCTGTGAGCCTGTGTGGCCTTGCCCACCTCCGGCCCCGAGGCCCCGTGTCGCCTTCAGACCTCGTGAGCAGAGCCATTGGGGGTGCCCAGGGCTCTGGTGGCAGGAGGCATCGCGCTGGCTGCTGACACACCAGTGCCGTCACGGGCCGGGGCATGGGGCCTGCAGGGCACACGCTGAGGGAGGCCCAGTCTGGCCTCGGGGAAGCAAGGGCTGGGAAGGTTCGGGGCTGCTTCTATACCTCCCAGGGCACGGGCGCCAGCCGAGCTGCTGGCTCTCTGCCCCAAACCAGGGCTGACTGCGGAGGACTGAGCGGCCTCCGTGCACCGTGCGCAGGTGGGTCTGGTTCAAGTGCACTTGATTACCGAGCGCGTCAGCATCGGCAGGCAGCGCTGTAAGTGCCCCAACTGCTGGGGGAGGCGTGTCCTTCCTCCTGAGGGGAGTCTGAGGGCGAAGGCTCTTGTTGAAGGTCACCCGCCTGCAGGGGTTCGGGGTTCCCGGTTCGGGCAGTGTCGGGGGGGCAGTGGTTCACCCTCCAGCCTGCCCTTCCCCAGGGCCTGCCTCTTGGCCCAGCTCCTCGGGAAGTGGCTCCGAGGGCCCGTGGCCTGCCTGCTGCATGGGCCCTCCCCGAGCGGAGCGGAACCTGTGCAGAGGTGCCCTGTACTGAGGGCTGCAGACCCCGCCCCCGCAGCCCTCCTCCCTTCTCCACATGTTCCTCTCTGGCCATGCTGCCGCCAGCTCCCTCCCTCAGGAGACCCCAGCAGGGGTGAGGCTGCCTCCCCTCGTGTGTGCACCCCTGCCCGGCCCTCCTCTTCTGCGAGCTGTTTGCTTCCTCACTGGAGCTCAGGGTCTGTCCCAGGCGAGCGCCTGTCCCCCTCCCCGGCCTGCAGGGCTCCCAGGACAGGCTGCCGCCAGCTGCCGTCTGCAGCCCCGGCCTGTCGCAGCGCCCAGGGCGGATGCAGGCAGTGCCTGACTCACCCGCCCACCGGAAGGGGCAGCCAGGACGCACCCTCTCCTCTCTGTCCTGCGTGAGCGGCCTGTCTCCGGGCAGAGCCTCGGGGCCAGCGGCTGGTGCTGAGTGGCTGCTGCTCAGAAGCGGAGGGCTGGCTCCCTTTCAAGTGGCTGCGTTGAGCCGACTCGTCAGCAGCCTGCTTCCCTGAGATTGGCGGCGGGCAGGTGTGGCCTCTCGCGTTGCCTCCTGAGTTCATGGTGGAGCCGCCAGGGAGGCACCAGCAGCCATCAGAGAGGGAGCACGCGGGGGCTCGCCGCCAGCCGGGGACTGAGGACGCCCCTGCTCCTTCCGGGGCGGTGGTGCATCCGCTCCCACGTGGGACTCAGAGCCTCAGTCTCCCTCGCCAATGGCTCACCGGGCCATGAGTGCACAAGCACCAGCTACCAGTCCCAAGGCCGTGCCCGAGAGCTCGCAGGGCCTGAGGGTGCGGGGCTCTGAGACCTGGGCCCGCACCTCGGGGCCCGGCGGCTCCTGGGCTCTGAGACCGGGCCTGACCCGGCGGTAGCGCTGCCGAGCACGTGACCTCCGCTAGCTCCCTGTCCCGGAGGCGGCCCCAGGCCCTCTTTCGGGTTGTTGGGGCTCGGGGCTCACAGGCCCCGGCTCCTTTTTCTTGGGGTCACCACCAGTCCTGGGACCTCCACGGCCGGGGTGCTTTGTCGGCAGCCTTGCCCTGCTGGTCCAGTCTCGCTTTTATTTGCTCCCTGCGACTCTGGCTGCTCCCCATTCTCGACTCCCTCGGCAGCTCCAGGGGATGGTGTGGGAGCGATGCTGCCACTGACCGTGTCCCTCTTCACCGGCGGTGCCAGGTCCTACGGGTGCAGGCCGGCAGCTTAGCTGGGGGCTGGTCTGGCCGCTGGCACCCAGGAACCAGCAGATCCATTGCTCGGACACTCACCTGAGGGGCAAGGAGCCTGGCCAGAACCTGCCCGGCCGGTGGCACCTTTGCCTCAGGGTTTGGGTGCCCCCTGAGCGCCGGGCGCTGTGGCACGTGTGTCCCAGGCTCCTGTGGTGCGCGCCGTGTTCCCCAGCGTGGGAGGGTGGGCCGCCGCCCATCCTGGCCTGAGTCTGTCTCCAGGCCCGGCTGCCTCCCCCTCCCCCACCCTCTCCGGAGCGTGCCCTCGGCCCCTCGGCGTCCACCTGTGCCTTAATGGAGGGCCGCGCGGGGGCCGGCTCTCTCGGAGCAACTAAAAGCTTTTCCCGAGAAACAATGGCGCTAATTGGTGGGTTCACTTATTTATTTCTGGGCTCGAATGGTAAGCAGCTTTGCTTCTCGGCTCAGCGGGAACAGATGGGCAGCGTTTGCCTGATTGATCCTTACCTGCAGGGCCGCGTGCTGGAGG
>PVJN01017715.1:0-17962 GCA_004026805.1 Lasiurus borealis
TAATGGAGCCTCCTGATATAATGCACGACTACCCAAGCATCCGGGAAGTCTACCTGATTTGTAATACCACCAACCTAGGAGTCGTCACTCCTCTCGGATACAATGGGTTGCTGATTTTGAGCTGCACCTTCTATGCTTTCAAGACCAGAAATGTCCCGGCTAACTTCAACGAGGCCAAGTATATCGCCTTCACCATGTACACCACCTGCATCATATGGCTGGCCTTCGTGCCAATCTACTTTGGCAGCAACTACAAAATCATCACCATGTGCTTCTCCGTCAGCCTCAGTGCCACTGTGGCACTAGGCTGCATGTTTGTACCGAAGGTGTACATCATCCTGGCCAAACCCGAGAGAAACGTGCGCAGCGCCTTCACCACATCCACTGTGGTGCGCATGCACGTGGGGGATGGCAAGTCATCCTCCGCCGCCAGCAGGTCCAGCAGCCTCGTCAATCTGTGGAAGAGGAGAGGCTCCTCGGGGGAGACACTAAGGTAAAAGCTGTGGGGACGTCATGGGCATGGGCTACTATTGCTGAAGCAGTGGTGTTTGCTTCCTAGGTCTTTTAAATGGAAAACACTTGAGTGAATGAAGGTATAGGGAGCAGGGTGTTGGGAAAAGGGCTGTGGGGATGTTCGCTGAGTAGTTTTGGTGGGGTTAATGGGATGTGGACACAGAGACTCAGGCCAAGGAGTTGAGGCACATGATAAAGCAGAGTTACCACAAAAGGGGGTGAGGTCAAGAGAGCAGAGAGAGCACAGTTAATTCATTGAGCCATGGCAAGGTCCTCCAGGCCCTGAGAAGACAGAGATAAATGGTGCACTAAATTCTAGTTCACCAGAAAGGATTACTGAAAATCATTAACAAATAAGATGATGCTGAAAACAGAATACCAAGAGCCTTCCACATCCTACTGAACTTGTACATGCCCAGCACATAGAGGCATGAGAATATAAGAATTTATATTCTAGTTCTTAATGGGAAACTTGAACTCTTTGAGAAATGTCTAAGTAAATAAAAGAGACAAGAGAACAAAGTAGTTTTGAATGTAATCTTTCTAAACAACCAGCCAGTCTCCCACTTTCTCTCTTACCCATAGTTCCATCCCATCTACCCCACCAAGTTTAGTACCACAGGTTTTGTTACTGGGTAGTTGCCATCTGAAAAGAATCTGAAGTCAATAGTCAATGGTTTCCCCCCATGTGGGGGACTACATTATATGATAAATGCCCCATAAGGTACTTCAAAAGGCAATGAGAACACCTTATCAGTGGCTTGGGAACAAATTTGAAGGTATTTAAAAAAAAAAAAGACTACATAACTTACTTGATAGGGAATAAGAATCTCCTCTCTTTAAGAAATACATAATCTGATTGGGAAAATAAAATAAAGTGGGGAGGGGTGAAGGGAAAGGCAGATGAAAAACATGCGAGCAGTTTTGAGATATGGAAGGCTTTCTATGTTAGAACATGACATTTCCAGGATTTACTGAAGAAATAGAAGACATAATTATCCCTGAGATTTACAGTTTAGTAGACTATCTTGCACCAGGTACATGGAAATATATGAGAGGCATACAGGAATTAGAAAAGAATCGAAGAGGAACCAAGATGGCAGCATAAGGTATATACATGTACATGCTTCCTCTCACAACCACAACAAAACTACAACTAAAAGACAAAACGACTATCCCCCAGAACCATGGGAAAGTCGGAGTGGAAGTTCTACAACCAGAATGAAGAAAAAATTGCATTGAAACCTGGTAGGACATGCAGAGGCTAGGAAAAACAGAGGTACGAAGATGTGTGTGAATTGGGCTGGTATGTGCTGTTTTTTTCATTTGGGAAAGAGCTACAAGTTCCTGACTGCTCTGAACTCCAGTTTCCAGCAAGATTCTGGGGACACAGATTCATACAGGAAGAAACTGGACTGTCAGCCATCGGGTTGGAAAGAGAGGGTGGCTTTCTCGCAGACATGTGCACAGGAATCATTGTTTACTGTGCTGGGGCACAGGATGCGGGACATGGAACAGAATGCAGCAGGGAGGGCTGACTGGCAGTCATCACAGTTTGCCACGCCCTAGCCTAGAGACTCACTGAGACCCTGCCTTGTCCAATATACAAACCCACCAAGCTACACAGAGCGGCTTTTGCATATGAATGGCCTGCCCTCTGGCAGCTTAACCTAACAAATTGCAACTGGCTTAGACAACTCCAAAACTTCCAAACTCCAAGCAAAGAGGAGAAATCTGCAGATCTCCCTGTAGCTCCTGCTAGGTGGCCTCAGACACTAGCTGACTAGTGCCTTCTTGAAGATCAAGGAACCAGTGTACCTAGAAGTCAGTATGAGATGACACCAGATTTTAACTCCTCAAATACATAAGTGACACACTCAAGAGGCAGACTCGGTGAGCACCAAAGCCCACTGAAGCAAGTCCTGCCCCATAAGGGTCTCGCCAGCACAGCAGTTCTTCCAGTACAGACAAAGCTACCAATAGCAATCAAGGCTTAACTACAACAAGACTGTGTACCTAGCCCACAAAGGGGTGCACCAAGAGTGTCCACCTCAAGTGATTAGGGAGGTGGAGCTACTGGGCCATAAAGAACAACTAACACACAAAGCCCCTCATCAGCACAGGGAAGCAGCCAAAATGTGGAGACAAAGAAACATGTTACAAATGAAAGAAATGGAGGAAAGCAAACTCTTAGACATAGAGTTCAAAACCACATTTATAAGGTAACCCAAGAATCTTCTACAAACTGGCGAGAAACTTAATGATACCTTCAAAGATCTTAATGAGAAGTCCAAAAAAAAAAGGTAAAGGACCAGTCAGAAATTAAGCATACCCTATCTGAAATAAAGAAGAATATAGAGCAACCCAACAGCAGACTAGAGGACCCCAGAAGCAAATCAAAGATTTGAAATATGAGGAAGCAAGAAACACCTAACCAGAAAAACAAAAAGAAAAAAGATAGTGTAAGGAGCCTCTGGGATAACTTCAAGCATACCAACATCAGAATTATGGGGGTGCCAGAAGATGAGAGAGAGCAAGATACTGAAAACCTATTGAAGAAATAATGACAGAAAACTTCCCCCACCAGGTGAAAGAAATAGACTTACAAGTCCAGGAAGCACACAGAACCCCAAACAAAAGAAATCAAAAGAGGACCACACCAAGACACATCATAATTAAAATTCCAAGGGCAAAAGACAAAGAGAATCTTGAAAGTAGCAAGAGAAAACAGTTATCTACAACTGTCAGCTGATTTCTTAACAGAAACTATGCAGGCCAGACAGGAGAGGCAGGGAATATTCAAAGTAATGAATAGCAAGAACCTAAAACCAAGATTACTCTATCCAGCAAATCTATCATTCTAATTGAAGGTCAGATAAAGAGTTTCATAGGCAAGAAAAAGCTAAAGGAGTTCATCAGCACCAAACCAGGATTATATGAAATGCTGAAGGATATTCTTTAAGAAGAGGAAGAAGAAGAAAAAGGTAAAGTTAAAAATTATGAACAACCAAGTGATAACAAATTAGTATCTATCAACAAGTGAATCTAAAAATCAAGTGGCTAAAACCAGTTTGGCTCAGTGGATGGAGCTTCATCCTGTGGACTGAAAGGTTCCAGGTTTGATTGTGGTCAAGAGCATTTTCCTTGGTTGTGGGCACATCCCCAGTGGGAGGTGTGCAGGAGGCAGGTGATCGATATTTCTGACTCTCTCTCCCTCCCCCTTCCTCTCTGTAAAAAAATTAATAAAATATATTAAAAAATCAAGTGATTAAAAAAATCTGATAAACAGAATAAACTGGTGAATATAATAGAATCAGGGGCATAGAAAGGGATTGGACTGACAATTCTTGGGTGGTAAGGGGTGTGAGGGGTGCTGGAAGAGATTGGACAAAAATCTTACACCTATGGATGAGGACAGTGGCAGGGGGTAAGGGCAGGGGGTGGAGGGTGGGGAATCAAGTAGAGGGGGACTATGGGGGGAAAAAGAGGAACATCTATAATAAACCAAACAATAAATATTTATTAAAATAATAAAAAGGAAAATAATTGAAAGTGATAAGGATACATGTTAATAATGCATCCCTTTTGATGTACAAGAGCTACTCAGGGTATCATCTGCTAACTCTACAGAGATTTGACAAGTTTCCTGAAATCTAGATAAATAAATGCAAGATAAATGGCTATATAGTATTGCTTCAACAATTCTTTTAACTATCATTTAGCCTACATAAAAAGTTCTATTTTTTATAAGCTCTTATCCATCAAAGCCTGAGTTGTGGTAATGGTAAAGAGTCTGTGTCTACTTAGGACAGAAAAGGACTCACAAGATACTTAGAGTTACCCACATAGTCCAATTCATTTGCATTATTAACATATATCCTTGCCACTTTAATTCTTTTCTAATTCTTGTATGCCTCTCATATATTTCCATGCAACTTGTGCAAGGTAGTCAACTAAATTGTAATCCTTGGGGAAGACTATGTCTTCTATTCCTTCAATAAATCCTGGAGACGTCATATTCTATACACAGAAGGACTTCCATATCTCAAACCTGCTGGCATGTTTTCCATCTGCCTTCCTGACTTCTCTAAAACATTCATTTTCAGAAATTTCTGCAAGATCAACCTTTTATTTTATCTAAAAAGAACTTATTTTGTCAAACTTAATTTATCAGCCTTTCATTAAACTCTTTCTGTAAATAAGTCTTCCATGGCATCTGATAGAGAAAACAGTTTGCTAAAGGGAAAAAAATGTGAGTCTGTGCCTAAGTACCCCCAAAATTCTCTAGGGCAGACTCATTCGAGAGACAGCATGGAGCAGTGGTGAAGAACACTAGCTTTGCAGCCAGGTTCTCCTGGGTTTGAGCTGAGCTTTAATCTCTTCATCTTCCAAATTCATATCATATCACCCACTTCATAAAATTGTAGAGAAAGGAATAATGTAGGTAAAGTCCAAGCACACAGTAGATACTCTAGTAAAGGTAGCAGTATGCAGAACCAGACAGCACTGGGATTGAATCTTAGCAGCACCATTTGCGAACTGTGTGACATAACTGTAGGCTAATCACTTAACTTCTCTTTGCCTCAGTTTCCTCCTCTGATAAACGGAGATGATAAAATACATACTTCATCTAGTGGTTATGAGACTAAATGAGTTCATATGTGTAAAGTGGATGCCATACTTGCTCCCCCCTTTAAGCTATAATCCTAAGAATTAAATTAGATCCAAACTAAAATTCCTTCATCTATGCCTCACATGAGCTCTCAAATTAAATATTTCTTATTTGTGATCCAAATTCAGATGTTTATAACCCCAGCAAAATAATTAATCACATTGTAGAATATGACTGGTTATGCATAGATTCACCTCCCTGTTTAGTTTATGGTTTTATAAAGGCCAGTGTGGATTGTATTGCCTATCTCACTGGAGCTTAAATGATGACAAACTAGTAAACTTGGGTACTTCTAACACTTTCACATTTTATTCTAAATTACCCCCATTATTTATGCTTCTCTGGCTTGAATTTTACAATATGTCAGTGAGACAATTTATTAGGACCCAGGGTACTATGTAAATGTGAACAAAGTACTTCATTTCTTCTATTGTAAAATGGTAGATAAGTAATCCTGTTGTGAGGAGTAAATGAAGTGATATGTGTTAATTTCTTAGTATCAGCACATAGAAAATACTCAATAAATGGCAGATAACCCTTTTAGAAATGTGTTCAATGGCAGGGAAGATTAAACCAGATTTTCAGAGGCCTATGTGATTTCTTTGGTTTCATTTTTCTCATACCACAAGAAATATGCAGATAAACTGTCCTGGAATTCCTCCAAGGCTCAGTGATTCCAGGGCTAACATCTCTGCTATTCTATTCACCTTCTGTTAAAGGTTGTATGTTGGCTGTTATGGCTCTATGCATTGCATCCTTTTGTTAGGGAAAAAAAGTCTTCTTAGAGTCCCATAAAAATCGCCTTTATGTTTCATGGACAAAATCATCTTATATAGCTATCCATAGCTGCATGCGTATAAGAAAGTGTGTTTTTAGCTTTTATATCATCCATAATGGAAACTGAAAGGGAAAAGGGAATAGTGTTAAGTGCTATTGGATAAAACAGTAAATAGTGTCTACCATGTGAAGTGGCAGTACCTAATAGTACTAGTGGTGGTAGTAATAAAATTGTCTGATGGTTACCAAATATTGAAAGTAGAATTGATAATCATTCCCATTTTTCAAATGAGGAGTTGGAGATCCAGCATGGTTAGAAGACTAGCCCATAGTCTAGTCAGTTATGCAGCTCTTCTTATATCAGGCCTCAACTTTTAGGCATTTGAGCTGACCATTTCCCAGAATGTATTCTTCAGAAAGCTATTCTCACAAACTGCTCCATAAAAAAGAAAAAAAAAAAGACTTTATTTGGTTAAACAAATTAAAAAAATAAAAATTCTGACTACTCTACCCTTTTATTCAAAATAAACACTGAGAAGTCTTGAAGTGTGGAAACTAATCAGTCATCTATTATTATTTTTTTTTAATCTTTTCCCAAGTTTTGGAACACGGGACTTTTTTTTTTCAAGTAACTCTATTAACATTCCAGAGAATTGATACTAAAAAGGAGACTCACTTGGAAAAAAAAATCATCAGAGCCAAAAACAAGTAGACATGTTCCTGAGACCTAACTTAGAAATCCAATCTGCAGTGACAAAGCTAGCAGAAAGAGCCAATTTCTACCTCCGGTCATGGAGATCACTTCTGTTTTCTGAACACCTAAGGGAAGAATAAAACTAATTCCAGCAGATCTAGCAGTTTACGGGGAAGTTAAATAGGTTCACCCTAGAACAGACAAAAGAAAAATATCCAGAGTCAGTCATTCAATTCACTGAAATAGCAAAGAGAGGTTTTTATTTAAAAGACAGTGAGTCATGAGAGATTTTTTTAATATAGAAACATACCATTTATGCTATCAATGTATAGGGATCCCTGTGATTAACAGTTTGGTTCTAGGCACTAATTTCTAGTACATATGGTGTGGCATCAAATCATTGTCAAGAAGTTAATGCCAAGTTTCTCCTTAAGGCCTTCACTTCAGCTGCAGATTGACAAACACACACAAAAACAGTTCTGGCCTAAATAAAGCACTGAATTTGATGAGTCGGAAATTCTGCTCTACAAGATTCAGAATTTCCAGAGTTGTGGGGCTGAGGTCTTCAGTGGGCCTTTCATAGCTAAATAATAACAGAGGCATATAACTCTGCATCAAATTTGCTCAGAAGGTAAAACCCTCCCCTAGAAATTCTGGTAGCAGAAACATTAGTGTTGCCTCCACCTTAATTTTAGAAACTGTCATTTGACACTTTTGTTTTAATTAACTAATTAACTTTGTTTTAATTAACATTGTGTTGAGGGCCCACTTAGGCTGTCTGCTCAAGCAACTGCTAGTCCTTTCATATCCATAGTCCAGATTATAATTTGCCTGAAAAATTGTTTCTCTTGTGTGAATTCCAATATAACCCAACTCTGATTAGAGCTTTGATGATTTCCACTTGCTTAGATCTCATTAAGGGGTTATTAGTCTGTGTGAAGTGATGTTCCTGCCACTTCTCCCTCCTTGGAACCTTCTGCCTCTTCCTGCTGTCTCTTCAGATCCTTTTTGTTTCCAAGGCCCACATTCCTAAACCCTGTCAGATCAGGCCATCTAACAGACTTGCCTTCATCTGTACTCAACATGAATTATGTATGTTGTACATTTAGCACACATTCCTCACATGTTCTTCATCTATTATTTACTCATAAACACTCACTGAGAACTAAGCATTGCCAGGAACTGTGCTAAGCCTCAAGAATTTAGAGGTTATTTGGGGTATATGTGCAATATTTTCACCACTGTGATTCATATCTCCCTCGGTGCCTAGCACAGTGACTGACATACTGCAGTGCTCAGTGGCAGATTATGAATCTGATGGGCAACAGCTCTTAGGGATCACACCATCATCACAGTGAGAAGACCACTCACTTTGTTGACTTGAGTGTCCAGATTTCATATGACAATGCTTTGTTCTTAAAATATGAGAAGAAATGCATTTTTTCTAAAACCAAACTTTTTTTTTTTCCAATGCAGTTTCCATTGAATGCCTGCTCTATGCCAAGCACTGTTATAGATTATGGGAATGCAGAGATAACTAAAAAATGGTCTTTAAGGAAACAGATAAGCAATAAAGTAATACATTTATTTGACAGGAGTCTATAGGGAAACAAAGGGGCCAGAGGAAGGAGCAGTACATTCTACATGTTGGGAATTAGACAAATAACACAAAGGAACCAATTTAAACAAGAGAATCTATTTAAACATTTTAATCCATGCTTAGATGTCTTCAGGGTTCTCCACTGTCTAAGATAAAACTGAGCCAAGCTTTCTCTGCCTGGCACGAAAGGCCCCTGGTGATATGACTCCTTATCCCCTGACCATCCTGGCATCTAGTCACTTCCTGTCTGACTTTCCATACTGACCCATCACAATTTTCTTGTGTTCAGGCCTCTGTTGAGGTGCTGATAAAGGTATAATATACACCTGCTCCATCCACCCTCAAGTCTCAAATGGCCAACTCATAGTCACCTTCCATATCACTTTGTCTGGGAAGCCTGTCTTGACCTTCTCAGACTCCATTAGGTCCCCCTCCTTATGAACCAAATGAGCCCTTACCATCCTGTATTGTAATTACCTGTTTTATTGTTAAGGCTTCCTAACACACAGGTGCATGTACTATGAATTTAGGAAGCACAGGGGCCACATCTTACTCATTTTTTGTACCACTGGCATCCAGCACAATGCCAGGCACTGTATACACTCGAAATTGTAGCTAAGTGACTGAATGGATGGATAAATAATGACATTTGAGCTACACTGGCATTTACCAGCAAACAGTCAAGGGCTGAAGATTGTAAATAATTATATTTATGAGCACTTGCTACAGACCACACACTGCTCTAAGTCCCTTAATATATTAACTCTGTTAATACTCAAACATCCCTCATTTTATATATGAGAAAACTGGGGCAAGTGGAGGCTAATTTGTTCGTTCAAGCCCATACAGAGAATGAGTAGAAAAGGTAGCTGGCTTCAAAGCCTATGCATGTTTCCCATTCTAGGTATTAATACACTGTGGCCTAAACTGAGAAAAAAACTGGGATTAAATGGGTGTGAAATGCAACACATCCCCAAGGAGTTTCCCTGAAAACTGCCCTGAGATCAGTGTAGCACTGTACTTTCTGATGAGGCAATTCCATCCACTGAGCCTCCTTGCATTTCCTTTTTTTGCTGCATGAATAAAATACACAGATGCATCAGATATAAAATTTGAACTTGAAGGACTGCCTGAAATTTTTTCTGTTTAGTGAATATTTTTAAATGTCTATATAGATTATGTGAGGAAAATGTCTGACTCATTTTTATGTCTGATAATGTTTATTATAGTTAGCATTATTATATTGTAACTAGGGATTATGAAGATTTCTATTACTTTCTTGACTAATCCTTACTATTTGTTTGTTTGTTTGTTTATTTATTTATTTATTTATTTATTTATATGCCTGATGTCATATAAAAGCTCACAAACTAGGGCAAGGAATCCTGACATTTCACTTTAGTCCAATCTTTTTAGAGTAATAATGATATACCAAGTACAGTGCTGAGTTCTAGGAGTATAGAAACAAGACACAAACCCTACCCTGAGGAGCAGCTCAGAGTAGAGACCAACCCATACAGAAATCATTGATAGAGGGGAAAATGCACTGGAAATCAGAGGTCACCAGTGAAGATCATGGCGAGGTTTATCCGAAGGGTTGAATCCAATGGACAATGAAGTGAGCCAGGTGGAAACCAGGGGATATGTGTTCTGGGGAACAGCATGAACAAGAGCCCAGTGGCATGGTATGGGCAGGGAAGTACAGCATGTACAGTGTGTCTGCAGGTGACAGGAGACAGGCTAGAGAAGTTGATAGAGGAGAGGCTCAGTCTGAGGAGGTGTCAGTCAACCACCTTCCATTCCAGTTCCCTTGATCTCTTTTCAGCAGTCTCTTCTCTCTGTTTAACCCACCACCCTGGCAGACATCCAGTTTCCTCATAGCCATGGCCACCTCCCAACAGCTACTTGATGCCTCCTACACACCGCAACCAAAACTCTGTGTCCTCTCCCTTTCTCTGTGCTAAAGAGAGAAATTGATTTGTGCTGTTACAATAACAGTTATTTGTGACTTGCTTCCTACATTATGCTGCAAACACTTATTGGGCAACATCTTTATTACGGAGACTGTACACACACACACACTAGTGACCCTATGCACAAATCCATGTGCAAGCTCGCTGCCACATGCCTCAGCTGGCTGCCCGCCCACTGCCCACTGCTGCTGTAGCTCTCTGCTGCACATAGCTCACTGCCCCGCCCTCCTGGTGATCAGTCATTACATGTCATGGCATAACGAATATTTGTATATTACCTCTTTATTATATAGGACCTTCATACAATATTTTATTACAGAAAACAGAACCCCCATCTATAGATAAAAAAATAATAACTGAGATATATAATAAAGTCCTTTATTTGCTGCATATTTATTTGATAAATGCTAAAACTTAGGATTCAAACCCAAGTCCATATGTCTTCAAAGCTCTCCTTCATTCTAACATTGACTTTCTGATTCATTGATTTTTCTCAACCATGGATCCTGCTTTGTTGTTATTTTTTCATAAACAAGTTCACTGTGAATGTATTTCTGTCTCATAAAATATTCATATTTTGATTCTGAGTTTTATTTTCAGAGAAATGAACCTAAAGGTGACTTTTTTTTTTTTTTGCATAGAGGCATTTAATATTCAAGGTGACATCATGGAATAAGGTAGCCCATCAGCCCCTCTCATGTTATGACCTGGCAGAAGTAGTGTGTGCCTTGTAGCAAAGACATGGATTCCAATTTTGTCTCTGCCACTTACAAGCTGGAACCCTAAACAAAGCACTTAACTCTCAGAGCTTTTAGACGATGGGACGATTCTATGCATTGCAGCCTGTGTTACGTTCACAGGATCACCGTGAGCATAACACAGAGTGCATCCCATAGTCCAGATCCATGAACTGGGAGTTTCCAATTTTCTAGTCATGGAGTCATCTCAGTTCATGTCTGCCCAAAACACAGCTCTGGCGATATAATATGAAAGATTCTATAACATCATTCTTCAGGAAAGTTACTGAGATTAAAATATCCTACTTTGGGAATCTGGCTTGAATTACTAGTCAATCATTGCCACATCTTAGGGACCCACTGTCTTCCAAATCCCCATTATATGTTTAGGTGGGAGGTTGAGAAGTTTCAGTTAAATGCTTTTTTTAGAACTTAGGCTTTCCCAGAATTTAAGGATGACTTGGAGGTAGTGGCGACTTTTTCTCATTCCCTCTGCAGTTTTGTCAGAGATTTATATCCTCTCATGAAAGAAAAAAAAATCTTTGACCTGATGCAAAACATATGGACCTATTTTATCCGATGCTCAGAAACTAAGTAACAAATCACTGTGGTCAGTTTTATTCATAACATAATATGGAAGTCTCTTTGGTGAGGCAAGTATATAGTACATTCACTTATGGTAAGCCAAAAAAAGGAAGCAATTGAAGGAAATCGTCACTGCAGCCTTCAAGCTTGCTATCTGGCCTGTTCTCAGCCATTGCACAGCACAAGCCATGTGGTAGGAGCTGCCAGAGAACGTGACTCCTCCTCTGCCAAGTTAAAGTGGCACAGCCAAAATCACACACCATCAATGCTGCTTCCTCTATTTTGTTATCACATGGCTTTGCAATGAGAAGAGAGACTGTGACTTGGTAAACAAACCCTGACCTTGTTCTCCTAAAACAAACAATAACTGGAAAGAAATGCCTGGTGAACCTCACGAAGCTCCCAGTGAAGATAATGGTAATTACAATCAATATTTGTTAAGCAAGTCCCAGTCCTATGTGAGACACTATATTATATGTTTTGCATATTAGCATCTTATGAAATAACTAGGGGCTCGATGCATGAAATTTGTACATAGGGCTCGGGTGGTGGTGATGAAATTCATATCTGGGGCAGGGAGGAGATGGTTCCCTCAGCCCAGCCTACACCCTCTCACAATCTGGGACCACTGGCTCCTAACTGCTCATCTGCCTGCCTGATTGCCCCTAACTGCCCCCCCTGCTGGCCTGGTCACCCCAAGAGCTCCCCCCAAAACTGGCCTGGTCACCCATCACTTCCCCCTCTGCTGGCCTGATTACCCCTCACTAACTCCCCTGAAGGCCTGGTCGCCCTACACAGCCTGTTTAGTCGTCCATTAGGTTGCGATGGTCACTTTGTCTTTTATATAGATAGATGCTCTTCAATCCATCTGGCCCTTAGATGCATAATCCTATTCTGACCACCACATGCCCTGAAAGATATAGGCCATACCTCAGGCTGAGGGAGAGGAGATTTGGGTCTTCTCCTTACAAAATGTTATAAAGTTCCCTGACATTCTACAAGGTTGACTCTGGTCATCTGTGACACACACACCTCCCCCCCACCACCACCACCACCACCACCAGAGATCACTGAGGGCAGAAATGGGTTGGTTTTTTTTTTATCCATCTCTAGGATGGCTTGGAGCAGGAGCTCTATAATCACTCTTCAGTATTGCAGAAGGTAAAAGAGAGACGGACCCAAATGTGCCCTCTGACTTCATCCTTCAAAGGATAACGAAGTCTCACTGTACTACACTGTCCACTTTAACTTTCTCCAAAGCTATCTCCTGGACACTTCAGTCTGGATCCCCATGACTTGGTCAGGAGCTGAGGAAAGCAGGACCCCTTGGGGAGAGTCAGGCACACCAGGTGGTATCTCACTGTACTACACTGTCCACTTTAACTTTCTCCAAAGCTATATCCTGGACACTTCAGTCTGGATCCCCATGACTTGGTCAGGAGCTGAGGAAAGCAGGACCCCTTGGGGAGAGTCAGGCACACCAGGTGATATGCTCTGACTCAGGCAGACACATTATGACATTGCAAAAATAAAATAAAAATTTTAAAGGCACAGCAAGAGCATCTGAGGGAAAAGAGGGAACTTGAGTTCAGAGTGAACTGTGGACAACTCTCTCAGGGACTTTCCAACCACTGGGTATAGCCAACTGTGCAGCCCATTGCTGAAGAATGGGTCAGGGCAAAATCAGGCCTTTCTCCTCCATGCGCAGAGCTGATGTCTGCCAAGACCACAAAATGAGAACTAAATGTTCTAACCCAAATGGATAGCAAGCACATTCCCCTTTCATTTGTTCACTAATAAAAATACCAGAAAAAAATTGATTTTGATATTCACTCACCATAGCATTGTAACTTTAGGACTTGTTTTCATCCAAATGGTGTTTGAAATGTCTGAGAATATTGAGAAAACTAGCAAATTGACTGCAGTGAGAACTTATAGCGACACATTAGCAGGATGTTAATGTGCCGAATTGGAGCTGAGCAGCTGCACACTTCTGATGTCCTGCCTGGTTTTTTCACTTTCAAACTTCAAATCCCTCCACCAAAGCACATGTTACTTTATTTCCCCTTGGACATTCCCAGAGGCTGTCCTTTCATTGTATCCACTGTGCAGACACTGCTCTCTGGCTGCATCTCCAGGGAGAAAAGTGCCAGACAGAGAGCAAGTTGCGGACTGAAAGGCACAGACAACCTTTAAACTCCAGTGCATTTCTCATCAGCCTAGTGATGCTCCTGAGGAACCAGGCTGTGTATATCAACTGTTTACAAATTATTCCTTTCTCCTTTCCTGATCCCCACAACCATCATCCCTGCCCCAGTAGTCAGGGGGCTTGGTTCCTCTCTTGGCCACTAGGTGGCAGGCTATGTTCTCTGGGCAGCTCTGGTGGGAGAACATCTCTGCTCAAGATGCACTTGGCTTGGATAGCAATGATAGAGGACTGCCATTGTGGGCTTGTGTAGAGAGCTTGTTGCAAGCAGCCAGAGGCAAACTTTTGCAGAAGTAGTGTTAATAGTACACACACTGATTCCCAGATATACCAATTGGAGAAGATCCTAATACAAACTTGTTCATTTTCATATCATGACTGATATCACATTTACCTATAAAAAATAGTTCTATCTAATAAAGCAGAAATATGCTAATTGACTATCACACCTTCACACAGTGGGAGCACCCACAGCCAATAAACAGTATGCTAATTAATGCCATGCCCTCACAAGATGGCAGTGTCCACAGCCACAAGATGGCAATGCCAAGTCCCCTCAGCCCTGCCTCATTCAGCCAGAGTCTCCTCAACCCCACCTGGGGGCGGCAGATGCCACATGCCTCATCCAACCGGAGTCCCCCAGTCCCCTCAGCCCTGCAAGGGAAGGGAATTGGGGGCCATTAGGCTGTCAGGGAAGCGCAGTTGGGGACTATCATGCCAGCAGAGGAACAGTTTGGCATCAATCAAGCCAGCAGCAGAGTGTTTAGGAGGCCATCAGGCTGGCATGCAGAGTGGTTAGGGGCAATCAAGCAGGCAGGTAGGCGAGTGGTTAGGAGCCAGCAGTCCCAGATTGTGAGAGGGTGCAGGCTGGGCTGATGTACACCCCCATTCTTGTGCACAAATTTTGTGCACTGGGCCTCTAGTGTGACATATAAAAGCTAGGAAGAAAATCAACATTATGTCCTAGAACATTGAGGTTAGATTTTTTAAAGATACGTTATTCTTAAACACCACAGAGGAGTCTTGCTTAAATATTCTTCCACCACTCACTTTTGCCATCAGGAATGCTTTTCAATTTTTTTTAAATATATTTTATTGATTTTTTACAGAGAGGAAGAGAGAGGGATAGAGAGTTAGAAACATCGATGAGAGAGAGACATCCATCAGCTGCCTCTTGCACACTCCTACTGGGGATGTGCCCACAACCAAAGTACATGCCCTTAACTAGAATAAAACCTGGGACCTTTCAGTCTGCTAGCCGATGCTCTATCCACTGAGCCAAACCGGTTTCGGCAGCTTTTCAAATTTGACAGATCATGTTTCCAGTGTCTATTCTTCAAGAATCAAACCAATTACTGTTAAGATCTCTCATTTATTGGGGATGCACCATGTATCATTGCATACTATTTATTTAATCTAATGCATTTCTTACAATGACCCTTGGAAGGTTTGTTATTTCCATTATACTAATAAAAATGATAAAGGTTAGAGAGATAGCCAAAACCGGTTTGGCTCAGTGGATAGTCAGCCAGGTTCGATTCCAGTCAAGGGCATGTGCCTTGGTTGTGGGCATATCCCCAGTGGGGAATGAGGGTGTGTGCAGGAGGCAGCTGATCAATGTTTCTCTCTTATCAATGTTTCTAACTCTCTACCCCTCTCCCTTCCTCTCTGTAAAAAAAATCAATAAAAAAAATATTTTTTTAAAAAAAAGGTTAGAGAGATAAAGTGTCTGCCAAGACTACAAAATGAGAACCAAATGTTTAACCCAAATGGTGTAGCAACACATTCCCCTTTACTTGGTTAACTAATAAAAATGGTGGTGAGTGGCTGAAAGAGGGTTTGAACGCAACTGTTGAAGTGAAGAAATTTAGCCCTAAATGTTAAGACTTTCTCTAAAGCTTGACCTTCTAAATGAGAAGCCAGTCTGCCTGGACACATGTTTAGTCATGCCCTTTCTGGAGAACAAATTATGGTAAAGGGACTGGGAGCCCTTTACTTCAGTAAAAATGAATGAGTCAGAGTCTGCAGTATTTTATACTTGAGTGCTCAGTGCAAGTAAGACAAAATCGGGATCTGCAGGTGGGAAATGAGTGAGAAAGGACACTGAAGTGGGGGCATGCAGGCACTACTACATGATTAATATCAAGCTTTCAAGCACTCCAGCCAAAAGCTGAAACAGGAAGATCCTATAGAAGAGCAGTTAGAGTGTAGGATATGGAGAATATGATCAAAATGATGATGCTGATGATGACAGCTAACATAATGTGGCAGGCATTACTGTCCTTGCCTCATAAACCTTAAGAACCCCCGTGGTAGAGATCCCCATTTTATAAATGAAAGAATTGAAGACAGTGAGATTAAGTGAATTGACAAAGGAAAGACGGCTGGAAATAATTGGACCTTGACTTCTAATCCAAAGTTTAGCTCTAGAGTCAATGGTTTCAGCTGCCAGAAATTATAAACACCAAGTCTGTATTTGAAAGGGTAATAAAAAGTAAGAAGGAATTACTGAAAGGTCAGGATTGAGAAAGACATTTGAGAAAGTGTCATCTTTCCTGTAATTTGATTTAGGTTGGATATCCTCCTGTTTAATCTCCCTGACGAAATAAATGTTTATCCATTGCCCATTTTCATATGTTAATCCCTTCCCTTCCCACTTTCCCTGTCTGTGAGACTTAAAACCACTATCTAGACCACTTTACTGTGTTACAAGCTAGTTAAAGAACAAAGCCAAACTGGTTGGTCATCAAAGCATGTATGCACAAGAAAGACATTTTGGTTTCATGATGGAAATGTATGTGTGGCACAGACAAGCACTACTTGAACTAAATTGGTACAAACAATGGGCTATGTTTCCTAAAGGCAGATTCAAATTAAGTACATGGCTTCATTTTCTTCAGTTATCAATTTTATGATTTATTTTTATTTCCCTTTTTCAAAGGAAAACTTTCTAAAGTTGCTGATTTAAAACTTGTGAGATAGTGAAAGGTGTCTTTTAAAAGTGGTTAAGTATAGGAGGAACAACCAAGATGGCGGCATAGGTAAACACCTACACTGCTGCCTCATACAACAATTTCAAAACTACAACTAAAAGACAGAACGGACATCATCCAGAACCACAGGAAAGCTGGCCGAGTATAAGTTCTACAACTAGAAGGAAAGAGAGGGGCTTACAGAGACCCAGAGGAGCTGCAAAAAGTTGAGGTACAGAGACACACGCTGAGAGAGCTGGTGCCCAAGTACCTGGCTGGCTTTCTCTGGCGGGAGGGAAACGGAGACTCTCAACAGCATTGAACCACTTATTCTACGACACTAAACCCCAGACCCAGCCGAAACTCATACGGGGGGAGTTTGGACTGTGAAAAGGGAGAAGTGCACGGAAATTTAGGGGAGTCGCAAAAGATAGGAGGTCTGGTCATAGTCGGTCGCGCACACACACACGGTGCCACACAGAGGACAGATTGCTGATTGTGCTGCTGGCTTTTACGACTGGGCGGGAGACAGACCCTCCCAACTGTGCCACTTCTGAGTCCACTGGGCCCCTGTTTCGGGCGAAACCCTGGAGACCTAGACTCGTGTGGTCCTGGGGTGCAGGGGAGCTGGAAAGGCAGTGGTCTAGAGGCACCGCAGGCGCATGCGCACAAGGACTGCTCCAGCGATTACTCAGTCACGTGAGACTCCGGGGCCATGGAGGGTGGGGCCGACTCGAAGGCCCTTAAGGCGGTCCCTTAAGCCCTGAGACTCCACCCATCCCAAGCTCAACAGAGGCCTCTGTGGTTTTGCAAGTACAGAAGTTTCCCCAACAAAGTGAAAATGCCAAGACAAGGAAAGGGATCAAAAACAAAAGAAATGGAGGGAAAAAAAAGACTGGATATAGAGTTCAAAACCACGCTTATAAGGTTTTGCAAGAATATGCTAGAAAAGATGGATAAATTTAGCGAGAGCCAAGAGGAGATGCAAAAAAAGCCTACTAGAGATTCAAAAGAGCCAATTAGAGATGCTAGAGATGATGCATAAATTTAGCGAGTCCCAAGAGGAGATGAAAAGGGACCAACTAGAGACACTGACTGAAATAAAAAATATACTGAGTCCTAACAGCAGACTAGAGAAAGGCAAGAATCAAGTCAAAAATTTGAAATATAAAGAAACAGAAAACATTCAACTGGAAAAGCAAGAAGAGAAAAGAATCCAAAAATGTGAATTTT
>PVJN01017715.1:18062-40223 GCA_004026805.1 Lasiurus borealis
CAGCTTCAAGCATACCAACATCAGAATTGTGGGGGTGCCAGAGGAAGAGAGAGAGCAAGATACTGAAAACCTATTTAAAGAAATAATGACTGAAAACTTCCCACATCTGGTAAAAGAAATAGACTTACAAGTCCAGGAAGCACACAGAACCCCACATAAAAGGAATCCAAAGAGGAACACACCAAGACACATCATAATTCAAATACCAAGAGCAAAAGACAAAGAGAGAATATTAAAAGCAGCAAGAGAAAAACAGTTTATTACCTACAAGGGAGCACCCATACGACTGTCAGCTGATATCTCAACAGAAACGATGCAGGTCAGACAGGAGTGGCAAGAAATATTCAACGTGATGAATAGCAAGAACCTACAACCAAGAATAATCTATCCAGCAAAGCTAACATTCAGAATTGAAGGGCAGATAAAGAGCTTCACAGATAAGAAAAAGTAAAGGAGTTCATCAACTCCAAACCAGTGTTATATGAAATGCTGAAGGGTACTCTTTTAGAAGAGGAAGAAGAAAGAGGTAAAAGCCAAAAAATTATGAACAAATACATATCTATCAACAAATGAATCTAAAAATTAAGTGAATTAAAAATTTGATCAACAGAATAAACTGGTGAATATAATAGAATCAGGAGCACAGAAAGGGAGTGGACTGTTAATTCTTAGGGGGAAAGGGGTGAAGGGTGTACAGGGAGAGACTGGACAAAAATCATATACCTATGGATGAGATCAATGGGAGAGAGCTAAGGGCAGAGGGAGGGGTGGGAGCTGGGTGGAGGGGTGCTATGGAGGGGAAAAAAGAGAAACAAATGTAATAATCTGAATAATAAAGATTTAATTTAAAAAAAAAGAGGTTAAGTATAGTTGAAATTCACCAGATATTTCTTAAGCACCTACTCCATGCACATATTTAAGTCAATGTTTAGAATGAATTGTATTTCACATCCTGGAAAATTTTAACTTGTAAGACAGATCATTAGAGGAAAATATTATTTTAATGAACAAATTAAATAATTATTTCAGCATCACTTCTCTAGACAGTATCACCGATGGCTTTTCTTCCTCTTACATTTCCTCTCAGGATAAAAGGTACACCTTCAACTTAATTGCCCAATCTTCTGTCATTGCTAACTATTTACTTTCCTTGACATTTCATATACAATCAAGCATTTTCTCTACATATCTTGTTATCTTTTGCATTATCACTGATGTTACCATGGATCAGGACCCCATAACCTGCCATTTGAACTACTGACATAATGTCCTCAATCTATATTATTGATGCATCACCATGTCCAACAGCTGATCTTCCTACAATGCAAATCTGATCCCATCACTCAACCTTCAAATTAGTAGGTATACATCCATTACCAAACAAATATATAAAATTCTTACACATCACAATGCCCTTAAAGACTTGTCCCCTGAAGACTTGACTTTCTCAACCTGAGATCCAGCCATAAACATACTCCATCAGTGTTCCCACCACCAGTGCTCATTCAAATACATTATGTATCCCAACAGCACCAAACAGCATACATTTTCCTAAATAGGCCATGCCTCAGCCACTTCTTTGTTTGGTATGTTTCTAACCATGTAAATTCTATTCTTTCTACCTCTACTAATACTCACCTATATCTCCCTTCTGTTTTCCTAGAAAACACTTTCTTACCTTTCATTCCTAACACAACTATCATCCCTCTTTTATAAACTTCATTTCCATGAGACTTTCTGGATCTCCTCATGTAGAAATCCTCAAGTTGTTTTGCATGGTTGGTTTATGTGTTTTTTTCCCTGATAAACTCTAAGTTTGTTGTAGACATTGCCTTCTATGTTTCCATCACCAGCAACTAACACAATGCCAGTTTTAACAACTGCTCTAAAAAATATGTTTTAAGTGAGTGACCAGCAAAGATTCACTTTTCTAGTCTCGGGTGAAGACCTAGCTACTCCCTTAATGGTGTCTCAGCACTCAAAAATAGTTCACTTCTAAGAAAATAAGTCAATTTCTAGTCTTGCTCTACCATTGCCTGGTAATATATATTTCTCTCTCTCACCGAACATGTAGAAAGTAAATACTAAGAAGATTTAGATCTGGTAGGTCACAGTGTTATGAATGTTATGTTTCAGGTATTTCATTTTGGGGAGATAAATGCTTTGAAATGATTAATTAAATGGTTTGACTCTGCAATAATTGAAGTGTATGTGTGTGGGGAGGGGAAGACTATGACTGGATTATTTTGATGAACTACATCTAAAACACTTCCTTTGTATATAATTAATTTATAAATTAATTTTAAAACTTGTGATATAGTGAAAGCTGTCTTTTATTCACCAGAATGAATGCTGTGATTACAGTTAATTTTAATTTGCATGTGATGTTAGTGATCTCATTTGTTACTACTTGAATTTGATTAAAATGTTTTGATTAATTAACATAATGTGTTTGGGTAGTAGGATAAAGTAAGCTTTATTTTTCAAAATTCTGTATTTCTAATAATGTTCCTTTAATTTATATTACCCCTTAGAACTGGTCTAGTTGGGGCATGCAAGTCATGTCTTTCAGAACATAACGTTTCATACCAGAAAAAAAGTTTGCCTTGGCATAATTCTATGAGTTAACAATTCATTTTCTTCCTTCAAGCTCCATACCCTTGGTAAAGATGGAATTCTTGAGGAAAAAATAAACAATGGAAAGATAATATCCTTTTCTCTAGCTTCTTAGCAAAAATAAATTATCTACCTTTCCTGTCATTTGGCCAACTATTTCTTTGGCATCCCTCCCAATTCCCCCCAATACATACATACACATAAGAAGACAAATATTTCTCAAGCTCCTTCAGTGTATCCTGTGCTATTATATATAATCTGTTATTTAATTTGTACAACCTTGCAAAGTAAAGATAAACCAATTTTTATAGCTGTGAAAACCAAGACTCAGAGAGTTGAAATAATCCTTCCAAGACTGTCCACTTAGCTTGTGATTGAGTTGATTTGAACCCATGCCTGCCAGGCTTCTCTTTAAGCTCTTTGCGCTATTATATCCTCCATTACTCCTGAGCTGCAGAAAATATTCCTGTTATATGAAAAGGGGAATCAGTTGTAGAATTTCAACCCTCAGAAATATACTAAAGAAACCCACAGAGGAGGTAGAATTGAAAGGAAAGCTAAGTAAGAGTGTTTGATTTCTTAGGCAGGAAAAGATAGAGCAAGTTATCTAGCAAGAGATAACTGAAGGAACAAAGGGACTGATGCTGGGCTACTTGAAGTCACCTCCAGCCTCCCAGCTGTAGGTGCCTCTGAGGTCAATCCATGGCCCATGGCTTCTTTCTTCAGTATTTTCTTCTTTGGAGAATTCAAGCATCATTGCACTTCTAATTCTCAAGTATTCTTCCTGACTGTCTAAATGACAACTGGATAGTTTCATCTTAATACCTGGCATCAACTCAACCTCAACTCACTCATCAAATAAATTCTCCTGTTATGGTTTCTTTATTTCTATATTTCTGTCTCTGTAACAAATATTCCCCACCCTAAAAACATTAGTTGTGCTTAGTTGGTCCTTGTCCTCAAACATATTAAATCAGATATTACAAGTTATTGAACTGTTAGATGCTACTTTAAATTCTATTTTTCTAACATTTGGGATTTTTATCCTCATTTTTATTTCCACAACTGTTATATAGATCCAATACTTCAACTCAGTCTCTGTACATCTGAATTACTGCAATAGTGATTAAACCCAATAAACTTGACCAACTCAAAAATAGGCAGTGCTGCCAAAACTGGTTTGGCTCAGTGGCTAGAGCGTTGGCCTGCGGACTGAAAGATCCCAGGTTTGATTCTGGTAAAGGGTATGTACCTTGATTGCGGACGTGCAGGAAGCAGCTGATCAATGTTTCTCTCTCATCAATGTTTCTAACTCTAACCTCTCCCTTCCTCTCTGTAAAAAAATCAATGAAATATATTTCTTAAAAAAATAAGCAGTGCTTTTTCATGCCCTTCATGTTGAAAACACTCTGACAATTCAAGGCTCTTCATAATCTCTTCAGCCTCTCTTTCTTAACTTTCCAACCTTAATTCACACTGTTCTTGAGCTTTAATCTACTGTATAAGTCAAGCTGCCTCACCCATGGAGCCCTAATATTTCTGTACATTAATGCTTCTACAAAGCATTTAATGAGCATGAAATTCAATCCCACTTACCTTACTTGATCTCGCTTATGCCACTTATAAAGCCATTATTCACTCTAGTCCACAGAAGTTCTAGACATATATATCCCATATCAATGACTTTACCATTCACTGGGATACACACACACATACACACACACACACACACACACACACTCACGCACACACATATGAAGAGGGCCTTTAAGTTATTATAATATGTGTGATAGCTTACCACTGTAATAAATTTCTCTCATACCTTCAATTATTATGAATTTTCCATAATATATAAAAAATGTTCTTTCTTTTAAAAAAAAAAACCTGCTGTAGATTTTTTTACAGAACATCTTTCTAAAATGAGGAAAGTTTATTTAGTCAAATTATAACTGAACTTCATTATGTTAATAATCTATTGCAACAAATATAGTAATACATAATACATGTTCATCTAAATCTATAATAATAAAAGCATAACATGCTAATTAGGCCAGACATTCTTCCAGATGACCTTCCAGACCAAGCCAGGACTGGGAGGGAAGCTTGGGTCCCAAATACCTGCCAGCGGCCAGAGAGAAGCCCAGGTCCCAGGTCTTGGGTGCCAGAGGGAAGCCTATGCCGGCAGCTGGGGGAAGGAAGGCCTGCTCTTGCATGAATTTCATACATCCGGCCTGTAGTATATAAATATAGAGCTAAAGCTAGAACTAGAGCTAGAGCTAGAGAGAGATATATAGGGTGGCCCAAAATATATATATATATATATATACACATTATGAATAATTATAAAGACTGTTATTTATTAAAAATATATTTCATTTTCAAAATTGAGCTATCAGCTATTAAAGTATATATACTTACCCAGACTGGTTTGGCTCAGTGGATAGAGTGTTGGCTTGCGGACTGAAAGGTCCCGGGTTCAATTCCGGTTGGGGGCATGTACCTTGCTTGCGGGCACATCTCCACAGTGGGGCATGCAGGAGGTGGCTGATCGATGTCTCTCTCTCATCGATGTTTCTGACTTTCTATCTCTCTCCCTTCCTCTCTGTAAAAAAATCAATAAAAATATTTTTAAAAAAATAAAGTATATATACTTTTTGGGCAGATACCCTGTAGATAAAGATCAACTAATTAAAGATAAAGCCAGTCACATGACAGAGGACTTCTCCAGAAAGGGAGAGAATAGTAGATGGGCACTTGGGGATCAGGTGAGGTGAGGTGCAGATTTTTTCCTGAATTTGATAGAAAGCTTTGAAAAGTTTGAGAAGTTACATGATAATATCAATATATTACAATATATTAAAAAATCTCTGTCATTTCTATAGATAGGATAAAATGTAGATTGCAAACAAGAGAAGGGAGAAATCAGATATCAATTATGACAGGCTAAGTAAGAGATGATAATGGTTTAAAAGAGAAAGTAAGACTTAATGATTATTGTGTTACATATAAAGAAAAGAAAAAATTAAAGATGAGCCCCAGGTTTTTTGGTCCATGTAAATGGAAAGATTGGGACCTGTGTAATTCAGCCTTGGAAAGGAGAGTTATAGAAGGTAAAACCAAGTGTTAATTTTGGAAATGTTAATATTATACCCACTGCACTCAGAGGAAAAATACTATCTAAAGATTAAAATAGAGGCTCGGGGAAGTCATGCACATTTGGTGATAGTAAGACTAAAGTTAGAAACAACTTTTTGGAAGGCGGGTGGTAAAGTAAAGGAAAGGAAATAGGAAGAAATATGAGTTTAGTTGTGGAATTTTTTAATTCCTGGTGCCTAAGAGATATATAAGTAAACAAGTCCAAGGACCTGATCAAAAACTGGCCTGAAGATCAGGACAGTTTAGTATTTAAAGTTTGGGAGAGCCAAAGGCTGAGAGAGCCCAGGGACCAAATACATTAATGGAAGTCTGAGAACTGGACCAAACAGTCCTGAATGTTAGTATTAAATATATCTAAGACCCAAATACAATGATTCCAAAAAAGAAAAAAGGAATGATTAAACAATGAAGGAGTGGTCAATGGTTTAATGTTACAGGGAAGTCAAACTAGGTGGAGCTAAGAGTCTTCATCACTGAATATGGACACTAGATGTTGGTTTGGACATTTTTTAAAAAGCAATTTCAGTCCCCATATCTCTGAAGAAGTTTTTTATCTCCCAAAATGCCCAAGCAAAGATGGAAGTCAGTGTTCATTCATCAAGTATAACTCTGATTAGTAGCTACTGGATTCCATAGAATTAAGTTTGATATAATGTGCAAATCACCAAGAATCAATGGGATGCCTGTGACCAAAGATCTTGTTGGTACAAGAGCACTGAGACCCCATGGCAGTCTCTTTAAAGCTTCTACCTGTGATGGGTTTCAGTTCTTGAGGTCCTCCTCACTTCCTGTGGCCAAGTTTCATATTCCTAAACCCATTACATATACAACCACAGTTTACAAACTGGGTACTCCAGGAGCAGACAAAGCAGCACTCAGGTTTGGCAGGCCTGCCCTGAGCATGACAATCCCACCCAAGGACTGTGCTGCCAAATACAGGGCAAACTGATCCTGAGAAATGTGATGAGCAAGGCCCCCTAGAGGGCAGCAGAGCCTCACAGGACCAGGAAGATATACTGCACCAAACAAGGGGTTGGTGGGCAATTTCACTAAAGGAAACACAAGGGGGCAATATATACTTTTATGGAGAATGGAATTGAGATTAATTTTAGTAAATTAAAGGAAGCCAGTTATACAAGAGATAGAAAGTCCTAAGTTGTATACCATGCAACAAAAGCAAATAGGCTAAAAGGAGAAGAGTTGGGCAACCATCAGTCATAAGCCAGCAAGATTCTCTGCTTGGTGAATATTTAGTACCTAACCAATAATAATATGTAGGTACTATTTGCTGAAAATCTACTAGTCATGCTGTCTGCTATGAACTAGATGGTATTTTAGGCACCAGAGAGATGTAAATGAATATTCCATAACTCTTCTTCTCACAGTAGAGCCAGAGATGTGAGCATATGTCAAAAGAGAATTGTAGATGTTTTAAGTCTCTGTAGGAGGCTCTGCGGATACAAAGAGAAAGTAGTTATATGCAATGGGAACAGAGAGGATAACATGATTGTATTTATTCTGGTTATGATGAGTTTATTTTCTCTCTCCTGATTTCTCTAGATCTTTCTGGAAAGAATCCATCTTTTTTCTTCATTCATTTTTTCCCCCTACATTTCTTTATTGAGCCCTACCTGGTTTCAGTCATTGTTGTGGGCATTGGATTACAGATGTGGTATCTGACATGGCAATTATGGGCAAGGCAGTGAGCTTGCCCCTGTTGGTTTTCTTCCCCCTTCCCTCTCTGCACCCGGTTCTCTTTCTAGCAATAAAGGAGAAAACTAAGCCCTTCAGTTCTAATATGTCTATTGATACAGAAAGGTAATAGGAAATGAACACCACGCCTTTTCACTTGACTAAACTGTTCTTACCACTTATACATTCAACAAATAGTGACTGTGCACACAAGCTTAGCTTCTGCCTGTTGTGCCATGTTAAGTTCAAGTTCCACCATGACATTTTCTAGTTTAGTCCTAGAATCTTTCCATCTTTCAAATATCATCACTAACCTTCTCCAGATTTGTAAGGATTTTTGAGACAATGTGTAAAAACTTCTAACACAGTGCCTGGCTATGTTTGCTTCTCTTCCTTTTCTTCATAGTCTTTGGCTTCTCTCAGAGTTTTGTGTTGATTTTTTTTTTCCTGAATTGGCTTTCTTTTCCCTTTGGTAACTTTGGTTCTTTTCTTTCACCTCATGTTCTAGAGCAGTGGTTCTCAACCTGTGGGTCACGACCCGTTTAGGGGTCAAACGACCCTTTCACAGGGGTCACCTAAGACCATTGGGAAATGCAGATATTTACATCACGATGCATAACAGTAGCAAAATTTCATGGTTGGAGGTCACCACCACATGAGGAACTGTATGCAAGGGTCGCGGCCTTAGGAAGGTTGAGAACCACTGTTCTAGAGTATGAGCTTTAGCTTTCAACAGGCCAGATATGTACCCTGAATTTGCCATAACTGTGACTTTAAGCAGATTACTTCATGTCTCTTGCTTCATTTCTTTAAAATAGGAATAATCATAGTACCTATCTTATAGTAAGTATGTTTGTAACATTTCATTATGTTAAGTCCATTTAAAACATCAATGCTATGTTAAGTAGCATTGCTTCCATTATGCAAAGGGAAAATTTAAGAAAAGTTATATAAGTTACCCAAAATCATACAGCTAGAAGTAGTTGTGTAGGAAGTTAAAACCATATTAATTAACTCCAAAGCCAGTTCACTTAATTAACATGAGTTGTTGCCTATCTCAAATCAATTAAAGTGCAATCAATTTAGAAAAATTGGAAGAACTTTCATGTATCTATATGGGTGTGTTTGTATGGTTATATAGAGATATGTGTGTGAATTTACATATGAATATGTGTATACATATAGTATATCTGATGCTATATGACTGCCTATATTAATTTACTATTTTCTGCTGATAAATTCCAGTATTTTCAGACCACCATCCAACTCCTAGTTCAGTATCTGATAATAATCAGTACATCAGATACACTAGTGAATCTACCAAAGAAAAGGCCTTACAGAATAATTTGTAATGTTTTCTATATATCCCATTATGGAATTAAAACAATATCACTTTCAATATGTTGTGATGACACTGAGCATTGTGGAATCTGCTTAGAAATGGTAAACAGTAAATCCCTCCATTAAAATTATATTTGATTACAAGAAAACACAATACATTATCTGAAACCAGGAGAAATATAATTCTCTTTATTAAATGATATTAATAAAACAATGTGATGAATAGAAGAGAAGTAGACAGGCAGTTTCCAGTCATAGACTTGTGATTTTATTATTTTGTCCAATGTAGAGGAATGAGATGATTCTTTTGAAAGCTCAAGTAAAAGTACAATTCAACAGACCCAAGGCTTCCCTCTCTGTGGGCATCATTTCACTCTCAGGCAGCTCTATGGCCTTTTAGGTGTTTGGCCAACAGGAGACAATAACATGTAGATTAAGATGCCCTGAGCTGTCTGGCAGCGAACAATCATCCTATTCAGGTTTGGGGAAAATGCATTATAGCCATTCCAACAGGTGATTACATATGTGACTCAGTCCTTGTTGAGGCCCCAAGTGTCATCAATCTTTTGATGAAACTTTTGCAATTATGATATACTGGAATTGGCTTCTGTCAGTGAAGGAAGAAGACTAGAGAAAGAAAGGAGGCCAACAAACAGAACAACTTTGTTGAGATAAGAATTCTGAATGAACATCTGTGTAAAACAGAAGGAAAAAAAAACTAGTTAGATGGAATGAGGCTTGAATAAACATTACCACCTCATTTTTGATAAATATTGTTGCCTTTACCTTTTTCACACCTGCATACATGCAAAAAGCAACTACTACTGGGCCCTATGCTAAGTGCTTATGAAAAAAGCAGACATACCCTTGCTCTCATAGGCTTACATGGAGATGTGAAAAAAATAATAAACCAGTGAGCAGATAACTATGATTTGTAATGAGTGTTACAAACAAAGAGACTATGTCTGTGCTAGAGATCAACAGGGGAGAAAGGCTGAGATGAAGTAAAGAGCTTCATCTATATCCATCTTATTTTCAAATCTAGCCTAAACCACAGCAGCATAATTTAGGTTGTAAGAGCAGACAGATCATAAGAGCTAAGTCTAAATGGAAATAAAAATTAAAGATTCATTAACCCACAAATTTAATAAAGATGATACAGGTCATGTCCCATGAGAGAATTCATGGTTTCATAAGTATTAAGGGACATGTAAAGAAAAAAAAAACAGGACAACATATTTTGTATTAGAACAGTCTGAGAAAAAAAACCTGCCTGGTTATAGAAATTATTAATAATAAAAAGTGACAGGCATGAAAGTAACATTATTATGCACCCTATTAAGATCAAGAATTTTACATAAATTGTCTGACCTGATCCTCAACATTTTCATTTTGCCAATGGGGAAACTGTAGAAAACATTAGCAAGTGTGGTAATATAACACAGCTAATTTATGATTTTCTTAGGGATAGGAGGGAAGCCGAGATGTAGGAATAGAGACAAGTTTTGTGATACTTACAGTTCATACAATTTGATTGATAGTTTCAAAACAGTCATAGGGATGTGAAGTACAGATAGGAAATTTAGTCAATAAAATTGTAATAATAAGGTATGGTATCAGGTATTGGGGCACTTCATAAGGTATCTAAATGTCTAATCACTATGCTATACCCCTGAAACTGACATAATATCAAACGTCAACTGTAATTAATTTTTTAAATTTAAAATATAGGAAAAATGAAGTTAAAACAATTGGGAAGACTCTACTTAAAAAGAAAAGATTACAAAGTATGAATACAAAGTATGAATGCAAGGGACTGCTTTCAAGGAGGGGCTTTGACTTTCCATCATTTGCAAAATAAATCTGCTTCCACAGGAAGCAAGGAGGTTTGGGCTCCAACAGACCCCAGACTGAGAAAATCAAGTTGCTGAGAGTAAACTGTAATCAAGGTCAATACCAAAGAGGGATTGGGCTTCCTCTCTACTAGGGCAGAAAGGATAAAAAAATAAATAAATAAATAAATAAATAAAAGGCAAGGAGCATTTGAAAAACTGCACAGTTGCTTGTGTGCCTGAGGCCATTTAAAGAAGAACCAGGCCCAACAAATGACCCAGCTAGTGTTTGTTAACAGCATCTTTAGTGAGAAACAACATGCAGCATATAATTCACCAATCAGGTGACCTTGAATAAGTTACTTAATCTCCCTGTGTCCTAGCTTTTCCTCATTTATTAAATAAGGATAAAACAGTACATAATTCATAGGGATGTGGTAATGATTTATATCAATAAATTTGGATACTCAGAATCTGTCTGGTGTATTCCAAGTGCCCAGAAAACATTGCCTCTTTTGGTCATCATTACCCAGCTTGATCCAACTCCAAAGCTCTTACATTTGTTCACGCACAACATGCTAGGAGAAAATCCTGTTGGAAAACTACTAATTGGACTTTAGGAAGAATAATTATTTTGTCTGGAAATCCCTCAGTCCTCAATAAAAGCCAGCAACTTTTAGTTAATGGTTTATTAAGATGTTTCTTTATGCTGATCCTGCTCTTGTATGGAGACCCTCCCCTCTGGTCAACATTTTGTTCCTCCCTGAAAAGTTTTCACCCTTGAGGATGTTGTGTAAGGCTGTGAAACACCTTAGAATTAGTTTAAAACCTGTCTCTTCCTGGGTTTCTATTGATTGTGAAACAAACAGCAAAGCTGAAGGAAAGTACACAATAAAAAGGCAATGACTTAAGATGATTCATTTCTGAAAACAAGTTCTCATCATAAGTGGGATTAAAATACATGCTTTGGGAATTCTCTAGGAGCTAAATGAAAGGCTTTATTCAATACGAAATCTAACACATTTCCATAATAATGCTGTGCTGTAATTTATTAAACAATTCTCCAGTGGTTTGTTTGTTCTTGTTTTGTTTAAGTTTGTTTGTGTGTGTGTGTGTGTGTGTGTGTTTGCTACTTTCTATAACAGTAAAGGGAAAAAATTTTTGTACAGAAGCTTTTGAGCTGCTGTTGAATTATTCCCTTAGAATAAATTTGTCTGAATAGAATTCCTGGGTCATTATAGCTGATTCTTTACATTTTAATTGCTTATTTGCACTGCTTTCCCACCTGTCAACTTCTACCCTCATTTTATTTTATAGAAGATGGAGCAATATGTTCCCTGGCAGCTTCTCAAATACTTTCAAAACTTATGTTTATTCCTGACACTTCTTTCTGGGACCATTACTTAATCAAGCTCAATTTTTGTCTGTAATCTGAAATCTTTGAGTGAATCAACTTGACATTTCAAGTCTGGGCAAAAGCTATTTTTTTGAGTGTAGAGACCACAAGACCTGCTGGAACACGTAGCAAGCCATTCTAATATATTTCCTTATGAGTAGGTACATGGAGGGCAAGAGGTTAAAATGGAAATAAAGAATTACTTGGCAATATTACTTTGTGATATTAAACTAGAGTAGGTTACTCTTTCCCTCTAAATTAAAGATCCACAAGGACTTTCCTTCTGTCTTCTTGTAGAATCGTTCTTTGGCTGACTGGACTTGGAAGATTGGCCTGACTTTCTTCTAGCTCTTTTTGAAACACCTTAGAGTTGTTGAAACTTTCCAACAACTCATCTTGTCCATCTCCTAATATCACACAGCATCCCACATAGAGACACTGACTGTCAGGTCTCAGCAATGCCACTTCAACAGCCTGCCGATTTCTGTGTGTTTCTGAGAATGGCAGTCTGTTGAACTGTTCGCAGGGAGTCTGGAGTTATTCCAGTTCCCTATAGTGTAGGCAAATTTGACCTTTGAAAAAAATAGTTTTATATTGTGTTCAAAGCCTAGCTCTACTAAGCACACACTATTTCCTTCATATGTGACATTTTCAGTCTCTGAAATGGGTTATCAGATTATTTAGATAGGTGTTTTTGTTTTCAGCATAAAAATGAATAAAAAGCAAGGTATTAATAAAGAGCATGAGGTTTGGAAGTACAACATATGATTTCTAACCCCATTTCTGTGATTTACCGTTTATGTGGCCTTGGCCAGACTATAAAGTTTTCTAAGCCACAGGTTCCTTATCTGAAGGGTGAGGATAATAATCACATCACTCAGTTTGTTGAGATAATAAAATGGTATTGGGAAAGCTTCTATAATATTTTGAATGATACTCAAATATATGTTTCAGTTTCTCTCCTTGCTTTATCACTGTTGGGATCCAAAATTAGGGTAGTTAAAAAGGTAACATGGCAATCAATATGGGAAATAAAATGTGTTGTGCTGCACTGGGCTCACACATTTACTTATAAGTGCTCTGACTACTGGTAGTTCCTGCTAACTAATCAATTTGAGAATGCAGAACTACACCCATAGAAAATGGTTATTTTGGGTTTCCAGAACTAATTATAATGTAGTGGGGGAGGCTTCCCCTTACTAACCTGAAATTCTCTTGACACCAGCTGGTGTCCTATAATTTACCTCAGTTCTGACACTATCTACCCAGACATAGCATGAGATCCCATAGGATAATCAATCCTAAAACCAAGTTACCACTTGTGCCTCTGGTTGACCAGCTATAGATTAGAGGTTCCAGTGACCCCCTTCTGAAACTCTAGATGCCAATACTTCTGACTGATTGGCTGTAAATTTTATATTTCCACCACTCCCTTCTTCTCTGAATCCCCTTCCATCCATTTTGATTATTTTGCTAGAGTGGTTCACATAACTCTGAGAATCATTTTAGTTCTAGATCACCAGTTTATTATAAAAGGACATAACTCAGGAACAGCCATATGAAAGAGATGCATAGGATAAGGTGTAAGGATAGGGCATGGAACTTCCATGCCTTCTCCATGTACCCTCTATAGCATTTCTATGTGTTCACCAATCCAGAAAACACTTTTATCACTCTCAGTACTTGGAAAATTACAAAGGATTTTGGAAGCTGTGAACAAAGAGTCAAGGGCATCAGACTAAGTATATATTTTTTTTTATAATTCAAAATATGGCACTGATTATGACTATAATGATCATTAACTTCCAATAAATGAACAGTGGTGTTTATACCATGTGGGCCAACTGTTTAGGCATTCTCTGAATAATGATTTTTTTTTTTACCCAGGCTCTGTAACCCCTTTTTTCCCTATACAAATCTAAGTCTATGAAGATCCTAATAGTATGTATAAAAAGGAGCAATACTTTAAAAAATAAAGCCAATTAGGTAAGAATAAATTATTTATAGTAAGTTTTTTCTTTAGGGTCTTCATTAATACACACACACACACACACACACACACAATTTATAACTATCTAAACCTAAATAAATGCTATGTGTAATCTTAGAAATTCTTAGACTCATCCTTGATAGAAAAAATAATGAAAGCAAAGTAAGAGGAAGGAAGATTTTGGCATCAGAAAACTTAATTCAAAATGGCTTGCTTTATAAGGAAATTAATATCATATAAAAAGAAGTTCTAAGGTTAAAAAAGCTAATTCAGTGGTTAGAAACATTGTCCAGAAACAACCTTCTTTTAATTTCTCATTTTTTTGGAATGTTGGATTAGCTTCTCTCATGCCTGCAACATGGTTATATCATTGTTGGGTAGCACATCCAGGCAACTGTCCATAGCAAAAAGGGATTATGTTTTCCAACTAAGACTTTAAGAAAAATGTTCTTAGAAGACCCTCTCTCATCATCATTGTCTGAAACTGATAAGAAAAATGGGGTTATAATTACTATCTTAGTCTTATCAGGACCTACCTCCTGAAGGCAACGATGAGACAGTTTATTATGAAGAATTTGGCCAAGTGAAGGAGGGGCAAATAACTTTTTTTAAAAATTATTATCTTTTATATGAACTTCATGGCTTCAGTGTATCACATCCTGCCAATCATTTTCTCTATATTTTTGCTAATTCCATTAAGCTTCCTGCCCAAAGTAGCATCCCTAAATGTCTTCCTCTACATATTTCTAACAATGTTTTCAAAGAGTCTGCAATATCTATCAGAAAAATTCCTCTACATAGGTCATAGTATGTCTGCTCAAACAACATTTACATCATTAGCCTCCTCAATCAGAGAGGATGGAAAATCTTTGTTTTTGACATTAAGGGAAAGTGAGAGAATTCACCAATGGAATCTTCCCAGCATCTCAGAAATAGTATCATGTTGGGGACTTCAACTTACACCTATTGTTCTTTGTGTCTGGACTTTTTCCTTCAAGATATTTGAAGGATCTGTCTGTAATCCCTGCTTGATGATACAGACCTTCCTTCATCTTCACTAACACTCCATTTGCTGTCTTCTGTTTAACTAAAACCAAAGTCTTCTCCTTTCCTTCCAGCTTCAGGTATCATGTTCCCAATTTCTGCTATTTCAACTAACATATACATCATTATTAATTTTCAATTTCTTCATTTTATCCTAGTCTTTCATCTCACTTTGAACTCGTTTATCCATTCTGGACCATATAATTTATATAGAAATTTTAGCAATCCAATGTTTTCTAGATATTGGTAAGGAAGGAGAAATGAGAGTGAAGAAATGAAATTTTTTATATAAATCATTATGGAAAAATTACATTTTCAAAACAATCCTTAGTGATTCTTACCCCCACATCTTCTAAATTCACCAGATGAACATATGCTCTTGTAGAATGAATGAAGAGGAACTAGGGTCTCCTGGATAAAGGAGGTATGAAAGGACCAACAACAAAAAACCTTCACAGAAGGTAGCTCAAGCTAATTTCAGTACAAATCATTCTTAAATTTATTAAAATTTTGTGACAGTTCTTCATGCCAAGGTTATGGCCCAGAAATCAGTGTCAACGCTATATGGAGCACAAATCCAGATCTTTGGAGGCTATGAAAAAATAAATAAATAGCAGATTCAAAAACCCTATATTCAGTACCTGGCATTTGATAGGTACTCAGTAAAATTTTTGAGAAAATGCTTACATTAACAGTCTTTATAAAAGTTTTTGAATAGGTAAGATGAGCAAGTCTGACTCTATATTCTACATGCTCTCTGTGAACACTAAGCATTCTCATGGTTTTTGCAACCATCTGTATAATGATGTCTCACCAGCTTATATCGGCCCCCTAACCTCCAGATTCTTATAGCCATGTGTCTACTGTGTGTCCACTTGGATATCGCACCAGCATCTCAAACTTAATATTCCAAAATTAAGCTTTTTCTTTCTACCTCAAATATATTCCTTCTTCTGTATTTTCTTAACTTAGGTAAGTACACCACTAAAGGCAGTAATTGTAGTAGCGTTCCACAATCTTTCTTACATTCATCATCTAATAGATCCTACTCACTTTACCTACCACATATTTTTGAAACTGTACCCTATTTTTCATCCATCACTACTCTAAGGTATCTCTCACATGGACTATTGCAATAGCATGCGTCTATTTAGTTGTTTTCACTCAAGTCCATAGTATTTTATTTAATATCAATTCTGACCCTATTTTTTTTCTTAGCTTAAAATATCACAATGGAATCTCTTATTCTACAGAATAAATTCACCCATAAGCTATATATTTTATATGCCTCTCTAGCCCATTTCATTTTATCTTATTATATGTTTTATTACCATAAAAATATTAAACATTGTTTCCCTATGTATACCATATTGTTAACCCTCTCCATGTGTTTGCATCTGATTTTTCTTCTGCCTGCCTACTCAAAATTTCACACTGTTCCCACTCAACTTTTTTGATTTATCTTAGGCATCGTATCTCACTATCTTTTTTTTTTTTGCCATTGTACTAGGGGTAAGGTAGATCTATTTACATGTTCCTATGATAAAACTCCCCACATTGTTGGAAATGATATGTTTTCCTTTCATCCTCCCACCCTCGATTCTGAGCTTATCATTTGCATAGAGTTACCCATGTGCCCTTATCACAGTGCCTTGCACATAGAGTATTCATTAAATTATTCCAGTGATATAAACTAAATATATGTATACATCTATAGGAACCTAAATTAAGGAACAAAATTTAGTCTTATACTAGATTCTCTACTGGCTGTCTTGTTAACTGTACCATTCATTTGCAAATGGGGCTAGGGAGATAAAAGGTAAATAACAAGCCTTCATAGTTTTGTTTCTAAAGTAACTGACATTGTTACTTAGAGAGAAGTTTAATGGAAATAGGAAGAGCTTTGAAATCAGAGAGGTCCAATTGCTAATCTTAGGTTTCCCATATGATGTGAGATTGGGCTATTGACACAATATTAAACATTGTTTCCCTATGTATACCATATTGTTACATGATCTTCAATGCATGTCTCTTTGGAATGAGGATAATAGCACCTACTATGTAGGGTAGTGTTAAGAATTTAGGATCTGACCATCAACCTCAGAGGGAAGGTAGGGGAGAGTGGGGGGTAAGGGGGAGAGATCAACCAAAGGACTTGTATGCATGCATATAAGCCTAACCAGTGGACACAAACAACAGGGGAGTGAGGGCATGAGTAGGGAGTGGGGGAAGGGGGTGCGATGGAGGGATAAGGACGTATAAGTAATACCTTAATCAATAAAGAAATTAAAAAAAAAACAATTGACGATCTTCTTTCCCTTCGGCATGCCACTGAAGATCCTAGTGCCACTGAAGATCCTTGTGTCGCCATGGGTCACGAGCCAGCCTGGCAGTATTGCAAGAACAAGCCAAACGCAAAGTCTTGCTTCTGCTAAGGTGTCCCTGATGCCAAGATCCGCATCTTTGAAAGTGAACAAGTTTCCATTCTGTGGCCCCATGGTGTCAGATGAATATAAGCAGTTCTCTTCCGAAGCCTTGGAGGCTGCCTATATTTATACCAACTACATGGTGAAAAGCTGTGGCAAAGATGGCTTTCACATGTGAGTGTGGCTCTACCCCTTTGGAGTCATCCTCATCAACAATACCTGTCTGGAGCCTGTGCTGGGGCTAATAGGCTCCAGACAGGTATGTGGGTTGCCTTTGGAAAGCCCCAGGGCACAGAGGCCAGAGTCCACATTGGCCAAGTCATCATGTCCATCTGCACCAAGCTGCAGAATAAGAAGCTTGTGACTGAGGCCCTAGCAGAGCCAAGTTCAATTCCCTGGCTGCCAGAAGATCCATATCTCCAAGAAGAGGGGCTTTAATAAGTTTAAATGTGGATCAGTTTGAAGACACGGTGGCCGAGAAGTGTCTCATCCCAGATGGCTGTGGGGTCAAATACATCCCTAATCATGGTCCCCTGGACAAATGTCTGGCCCTGCACTCCTGAGAGACTCGGTGCTGCCCCACTTTACACCCACCAATAAATCAACTTTATATTCCCTCGCCAAAAAATATTGAGTATAGTGACCTGGCTGGGTAGCTCAGTTGGTTAGAGTATTATCCCCATAGTTTAAGGACCCCTTTGAGTGACAGTCAATAGTTCTATTCTATTAATATTCTTTTAATTTATGCTCTAGAGAAGTATTCTGGTTGTGCAACTCAATTAGTAAACAAGCACAAAATATTTTCTGTTGACTTGTGGAATGCCATTCAATGATTGGTGCTTCACAAGTGATACTCTTCTGAGGTATTTTCTTTGGTAAAATAAAGGCTACTGATATGGTTAGAGCTAATGCTTTACCTCCTCTAAGTCTTTTAAGTGTTTTCCCTTTCTTCTTCATGGCCTAGACCTAGTTACATGTATATATACTGTCCGTTTCCCTTCTTTCTCCCACTAGTATGTGAGCTCTATGGGACCCATGAATTATTAATCTCTACATGCCCAGGACAAACTCCATTGCCTAGAATGTAATAGATGCTTAATTAATATCTATTAAATAAGGTAATTTATTCCATCCTTTTGACTTGATTTAATGAGCTATTTCATTCAAAAATGAAATAATTTTAACATCTTTGAAGAGGAAAAAATTAAGAGAAAGACCTCAACCTCAGGACTAATAATGACTTTAAATGTTTTGTTTTATTTAATATTAATTTTGAGATGGCAGGAAATGAAGCTTTCTTAAAAAGTGACCATACCAAAGTAAACAAGCCTTCTGATAGTAACTTTATCACTGACTGTTGAATTCCAAAATGGATGAAATGACATCATATGAGGCTCTAATAGCACAAGTAAAAAAAGGTCATAAAGATAAACTTCAAGAGTTGTGGGGCCCTGCAATCTCTACTGCCAGTTATTTTCTATTTACAAGGCTTGTGATATGGTCAAGTCAGTTCAGTAAGTCTCAGGTACCTCATTGGCACTTGAGTACAATAGTACCTCTTTACCCCACAGGCTTAAATGATGAGTAAAACAGAGATTATTCTTTGAAGCATGTCATTTGACTATAAAGGCTCATTTTGATGAACCATGGAACACACTGATGTTGAAAATCACATAGCTTCTTTTAGATGAAACATCTGGTACCTTCCAGGTCTGGTGAGTTGCCATTCTGATACAAAAGCTCTCTGAGCCACCCCACAAATTAAGCAACTCAATACTGGCTCTCAAACTTAAGCCTAATGGTTATTGAAACCTCTCACATCAAAGGAATTTCTTTTCTTTATTGGCATCACCGGTTTCTAACATATCGGGAGGACAAAAAGTAGGTACAGTTGTGAGTACATGAAACAGTTTATTCTCGTATTATTATTTTATTCATAATTGTATTATTTATTTGAATTATTTGTCTTCTCATTATTATTAATATTATTTTGTATCTTTACTTATGAATTATCTTTTAGGTAATGATGGCTGGTAATTTAACCTACTTTTGTCCATTCCTGTATGTAATGTTCAGACATAGTACCACTTAATGAAGGTTTTTTTTAATGACAAGAATACATTTTTTAAAACATTGATAATTGAAGGCAACACATTATAATGGCTAAAAATATGGTTTCAAAACTTAGACCCCTTGTGTTCAAAATCCTTTATCAATTTATTTAATTCTTACAATCTTAGGTTTCTTCTTAAAAAAAAAAAAAGAATATTATAACAACAGAGCCTCTGCCACAGGATTGTTGCCAGAATTCAATTTAAGTAATGTTACTTAAGTTTAAGTAACATTCTACCTATCTAGCACATGGTAAACACCAAATAAACACTAACTTACTTATCTTCATCTTTTTCTTAGATGCTAAGGATTGTATAGCTTTTATCATTGACTACTAAATCTGATGAACTCATGGAATAATAAGTAACGTATAAGAATAGATCACATGTGCTTTTACTAAGAAATAACAGAATGATCTCCAGTCTTAGGCATATACCATCACAATCATCTATTAAGTATAACAGGGCAGCCATTGAAGTGAAAAGCAGGAGGCCCTGTTTCGGCAAGGGCGACCCTCCGCAGCCCTGCTCTTCCTCAGCCTGGCCAGTTAAGCATACAATCACATCTCTCTGTTTGCTCCTGTCCTTGTTCATGCATACTAGGTACAAAGACAGGAGATTGGCCCAGCACAAGTCGGAAATAGAGTGTTTCACCCCCAAAGGGAGTATGGGGAATGGTGGGAGAGCAACAATGAGCAGGTAAGCAAACTGTAAGTGGCCTGAGGTGGTGTGAGCTACATGTGTGCAAGCTAGAGGAACAGGTGGCTCCCTAGTCTGGGTCCCCACTCAACTGTGCATCCCATACAGTGTGTCCAACCTGGGCCACCGCTGGTTTCCTGTGTGTGTTTGATTTGCAAAACCCATACCATCTTCGTGTGAAGTAATGGGAGCCTCCTGTCCCAGGTGCTGCTGTTTCCCAGGGCTGTGTGCTTTGCATGTCTGAAGCCTTACCTCACAGTCAGTTCTCCCACGGATCTTAATGTATTGGTTAATTGCTTCTGGAGTTTGCAAAGTGGAAAAGCTTGGAGGAAATTCACATTCCGGGATTATCCAATTACTTAGGAAAACAAATGCAAAAGCCTAACACTGGTTTTGAGGAGAAAAACTACAATTGAGGGGAGATGCCAGCTCCAAATCCCAGACAACCTGGGAATTAATCTGACTTCTGTTGAACATAACAACATTAATGCACAGAGAAGGGCAAATGCCATGCCAAACTAGTGAACTATGGAGGCAAGAGGCTTTTCGTGAACTGATATCAGGAAAGCTAGTCCTCCTCTAGCTACAGTAGCTTTGCATCTCCTTTACTTCTCTGTGTTTGGTGGCAAACACTCGCTGTTGCTGCGCTATGCATGTTCCTTCATACCAGGCACTCCCAACTGAGCTGTGCCCAGTAAACTGGGGTATTTGTAATTAGAAGCATCAGCTAGGCTGTGTTGCATGAAATAAAAGCGCTTTATTGCATGCGACTGGATTTCAGGAAAAGGGGTCTGGAGATAAAGACCGTCAAGATTGGTATTAAACAGTTCCAAAATGCTGGAGGAGCCTAGAAGTTGGGAATCACTCACCGTGAACTAACTCTCCACCTCTAATTTGTGTGGCACATCCCAATCCACCTGTGAGATGTGGAAGGGAAGCTCTTGGAAATCACTCTGGATTAAAGGAAAGGGAAGTGTAGAAAGCTGATTATATACCTATGTGTGTGCATGTGCTGAGAGCAGAGCTTGAGAGCCAGCTGTGTAGCAAGAACATATCCTATTGAACATTGACCTCAAATGTAGCATTTGCTTTCTTGGTAGGGGCTCCTCTGGTTTTCAAAATAATGTCTAACTTTCTCCAAAGACTGTTGCATTGTACAACTTCTGGGGGACCATTCACATTGAAGTACATGAAAATGGTGCCTGGAAATATGCAGCAGACAGCCTGAACAATCATTATGTGCAGCTCTGGCTAAGAGCTTGGCCACCTTTGTTCATGGCAAGGCAAAGAGAATGTGTGTACATATGTGTGCACATTGGTGTATCTGATGGCCTTATGCTTATGATTCCTTTCTACAACTATTTTTTTTTTGTCAGTATATCTGGAAGATAAGCATCAATAGATTATTTTGTGGGAGTAACTCAAGAGACTACTATTGGGACTGCTAGTTTCCTTCTATCAAGATATGATAAAGTGTCCTAATTCCTATCTTTGAAAATCAAACAGCACCCAAGTTCACGGGCCAAAAAACTGTATCAAATGAGCACAGAGCTCTGTCCAGAGTGTAGGACTAGAGTTTCCAAACCTAGCAAACCCGGCTGCCTATCAAACATACTAACACAAAATATTGGGCAATATAACCTAGAAATCTGTAGTGTGACATGTTTCCTAGGGCATTCTGTCTTAGCCAGTTTTTACTGACATTTAGGAATACTTCATCTAAAGAGGTCATAGAGCTATTTATGACAAACATTAAGTCTCAATTCTGACATGCAGTGTTCTTAGGAGTATTTGGTCAATGCTTAGACCTCTCAGATCTGGTCAGTTCAGCAATTAGATTTGCTCAAGGCTGCCTTCA
>PVJN01017716.1:0-40123 GCA_004026805.1 Lasiurus borealis
TCGGTGTGACCAGCCCCTCACAGTGACCGGTACAGCCTCCTCCTCTCCCCCACCCCAGTGCCTTTGTGGCTTGCTGTCCCTGGGACCCCTCACCTATGCCACTGGTCACCATTTTTTAACCAGCAGGAATTTTCTGTCTGTTTCCCCTTCCCATTTTATTTAAATCTGTGTTTATTGGTTTCAGAGAAGAAGGGAGAGGAAAAGAGAGACAGAAACTTCAATGATGAGAAAGAATACAGGATCAGGTGCCTCCCGCACGCTTTCTACCGGGGATCCAGCCTACAACCCAGGCATGTGCCCTGACCGGGAACTGAACGGTGACTTCCTGATTCCTAGTGCGCCGCTCAACCCACTGAGCCATCCTGGCCGGGCTCACCCTTACCATTGTTAATTCAGACCTTACAAATGGCTTTTGTGGAAATGCCACTTACCTAATGCGAGAGATTGTGAAATAATAATTGGTTTCTTTTCTTAAAAAAAAAAAAAATATTACAATGAGGAGAAAGGTCTCCATAGCAACGAACTGAAAATCCTGGGCACGTGACACTTCAAAGGCCACGGGCACTGCTGGGGCCACCCTTTCAAGATCAAAGTGTCAGCGCTCGATACACCCCCAGGGGTGCCACGCTTGCTGGGACACATCTCCAACGCGCGCTCCGCACAGACAGGCGGGAGCCACAGCTGGGGGCAAGCTGGCAGTGAGGAAGGGCTGGGTCAATAGAGAAAGAGGAGCTGCAAATATTGACATTGCAGAGCCAGCTCTCCGCTGGCCCGGAGACCGGCAGCCGAGCCGCCGCGCCTCTCCCTGCGCAAGTCAGCCTTCCCGTCTACTGAGGGGCGCCCTGAGAACCCCAGCTCTCCCCGATCCCGGGCGGCAGGCCTGGCTGCCGGCGGCCACTCTAAGGAGAAGTGGGCCCTGCCTCTTTGCTCCCCAAAGAGGATCCTCGGGGGGGAAAGCAGATCTTGGAAACCACGGAGTTTGGGCTCTCATACCCAGCCCCCCCATACCCGGGCCCCGTTCTCCCAGCTGCTGCTGTTTGCGGCGACCCCCGGAAACCGGAGAAACAGCCCCCTCTGCTGTCGCCTCGTCTGCCAGGCAAACTCCTGGCTCCCAGGCTGGGCATTCTGAGACTGAAGACATCCTCTCCTTCTGCCCCTACTATGCCTCCTTCCCTCTTTTGAGATTTCTTCGCATTGCCGAGACCGGTTTGGCTCAGCGGAGAGAGCGTTAGCCTGTGGACTGAAGGGTCCCGGGTTTGATTCCAGTCAACAGACATATCTTGGTTGCAGACATATCCTCAGTAGGAGGTGTGCAGGAGGCAGCTGATGGATGTTTTTCTCTCGTCGATGTTTCTAACTCTCTACCCCTCTCCCTTCCTCTCTGTAAAAAATCAATAAAATATATATACAGAGGTACCTCGAGATACGAGTCTAATTCATTCCGTAACCTTGAGGCGTGGGAAACTATGAGACGCTCGAGTCGCGGTAAACTGGTGGGTCGAGTGCAGCCGGCCGATCCGAGAGATTACTTCTATCACAAACCGTCAGGGGCCCACGGAGGAGGAGAATCATGGAGGGAAACCGTGTCGTGTCCTCTTTGCTGCTGTCATCCGTCCCCACAAGTCAGTGGCCTCAAACAATGCAAATCCATCACCTGACAGTCCCGAGGTCAGAAGCCCAAGGTGGGTGGATGTGCAGGGGGCTCCGTCTGGAGGCTCCAGGGAAGCCTCGGTTTTCACACACAAAAAAAAATGGCTTCCAGAAGCCACCCACTCCTCGGGCTCCTGGTCCCCTGCCCCACCTGCAAGGCCAGCAGAGTGGCATCTCCGATCCCTTCCTCTCTATCCCTCTGCTTCTGTCACCACCTCACCTGCGGTCTGACCCGGTCCTCCGGCCTCCCTCCGATACAGACCCTGGTGACTCCATCGGCCCACCTGGAGAAGCCAGGAGAATCCCCATCGCAAGATCCTTAACCGGATCATCCCGGCAAAAGCCCTTTTGTGAGATCAGGTAATGCTCACAGGTTCCAGGGATGAGAACGCTACATCCTTGGGGGACCGTTCTTCAGCCAAACCTCAGAAACGAAGGAGGGTGCACGGGGGTGGGGGAGAGGGGGGCAGGGAGGGGAGAGGAACCAGAGTGACAGGGCCAGGAAGCCAGGGGAGTGGGAAGAAGGTGCAGGCGCCAAGGAGAGACGCCACCAAAGAGCAAACCTCGGCGGGAAGGTGAGTGGGGTTGGTTCGGTGCCTGGTTTCGCCCACCGCTAACTGCAAGGACAGCACAGGCTTTTCCACAGAGCGATCCCACGTCACCACCCTGACCCGGGATTGCACTCGGCACCCATGAGGGTGGGACCCTGCTGGTGCTCCTGCTGGCATGCTCAGGGTCACCCCCAGCATTCCTCCCCGCATCCCCAGAGTAACATGGCCAGCGGCTTTAACTGCATCCAATCAAACCGTCAGATCTAATTCCAGTTCACAGGTCGTAAAGCAGCCATAGCCAGGGGAGCAACACGAGTGACACGGCAAGGAAGGAAGAGACACATCAGGGTGAGGGGCATTCCACACAGCACCCGGCCTGGCCTCTTCAAGGGGTCGATGGCAGGAGAAACAAAGAGGGACAGGAGAGGGTTGGGACTGATGAAGATGTCAAAGTCAGAACACAAAGTACATGCAGGATCTCAAGTGAATCCTGACCGGAAAGACAGCCATACAAGGCAATTTGGGACCACCAGGGAAATCTGAATTGGAACTACATTTTTTTTTTTAATCAGGGAATGATAGTTTGGTCAGGTGAGCTCAAGGTGTTGGGTGGCTATGTAGAAAACGTCGTGGGGTTTTTATTCTTGTTTGTTGACATATTTTTATACTGGAAGAGACTTGAACTTATGTTTGAACTCATTGAAGGAATTGGAGAAAGCAAAATAGTGAAGATGTAGACAGAAATAATGGATATAGGAAGGAAGGAAAGAAGGAAGGAAGGAAAAAAAGGAAAGAAAGGAGGGAGGAAGGGGGATAGAGAGGGAGGGAGGGAGGAAGAGGGAAGGGAACCCTGCACAGATTTAAGACTGCAATGGGTCAGTGGTCCCCAAAACTGCTGCTAGTGCCACAAGAGAGACTAACACAGCCTCCCAGTGTCCCCTCCACAGTGCTGACGGGTAGGTGTGGCTGAGCCCTGGGGATGGTAGGTTTCCAGAGCTGTGCAGGGGCCTGTCATTGGCCAGGTGTGGCCTGGAAGGGGCGGGATTCTGAGGACCGGCTTTGCAGAAGGAAGGATGTGCTCTGTCATTGGCCAGGTGTGGCCTGGAAGGGGTGCATTCTGAGGACACGCTCTGCAGGACAGGATGTGCTCGAAGCCTATGCAGGCAGCAAAAGCAGGTCTGAGGGAAAACAGGAGCAGAGGTGACTCGGGGTGAACCTGACCATTGGGAGGCTGGGGCCACGGCTGGGCTCCAGGGAGAGGACCCCACACTGGGTGGGGCCCAGGGAGAAGCGAACACACGCCACGGGGCTGAATAAATCACCTTCTAAATCTATGCCCCGGCCGTGCGAGCACAGCTGAGCTATGTGACTTCTGGGGGCCTCCATTTCCGGGCAGAAATCCCAGCAAAATGCGGGTGGCAGATCAGCTCCCTTTTTCTCCTTTTCCTTTTCTCTCTCTTTTTCCCTCCTTCTTTGTCTTTCTGTCAACTTTCGGGCAGCCAAACCCTTGACCCGAGTGCAGCATTCCAAGCTTCCATACAGAGTCCTAGACCTGCTCCTGCTGCCTCCCCCTAATCCCCCTCCAAAGCCTTGAACCCCAGTTGAAACGCAGGCTCGACTCTAAGACTATCTCAGGCGCTGGCACGTTGGCAGCTCTAAAACGATGGGGAGCAAAAGAATGCTCTTCTTGGGAAGGTCCGAGAAGCTTCCAGACATAGAGAGCTGGAAAGAGCATCTGGTGAGGCACCAGCAAAGGCCGCCTCCGAAGCTGGACTCTGAGTCTCTCCTAACTATTGTCTGAACTTACTGACAGCTGCTTGTCTGTCCCTCGTCCTCCTCTCTGTCTGCAGACAGTGGCCATTAGGTGACACGCTGCCTGGCAGGTGACATGATTGACTGTGATGGAGCATCGAGGAATTTGCAGGGCCCTGACTTTTCGGGCTGTCGCCTACAAAACGCCCACTCCGGGGCTAGGATTTGCTGTGGGGGAAGCAAGAGCCGGTGGCCACCTGCTTCTGTGTCCCCTCTAGGGACACGCCCTCGGGGTGACTGGTTTCTTTCCATTCAGATGTTCTCTTCTCGACCAGAGTTCTCTGAAACAGGACAAGGGAAGCGGGATCTGAAAGCTGTTGCCAGGGCAACCTCACAAAGGACTTCACCCTCGCTACGGTCTGTGTCATCTGTCAAAGGCAATCTGGCTCACAGAGGGAGGAGAAGGACATAGGTTGTGACTTTTGGTTAAAAAAAAAAAAAGGAAAAGCGGAAGATTATTTTCTGGTTAAATCAACTTGCATAGAACAGGAAAGCAATAACAATGTGTCCGGTGCAATAGAAATCCCCAAAAGGCAGAAGGGGAATGTTAAGAGGACAATTCTTTTACACCTTTTTGTGTGGCATCTGTAAAACAGCTGCCTTCCCAGAGCTTTTAACGCCAGCCTGCCTACAGGCCGGGAGCTGAGAGTGTGTCTCTGAAGAGGGAGGAGAGAGGGCAAGACATTGCGGAAAGCAACCAGGATATTCATAAATGGATAGACATGAAGCTGGCAGTTCTTGACACATGGAATGGCTCTTCTCTCCCTGCACCATAACCTCTCCCGGCAGCCGCCACTGGACTGGAGCCAGCATGCCAGAGCCTGGACCACTCGCCCTGCCCCTCACACCCACGGAAATGCCGAGGCCCACAAACAACTCTCGGGGTGACCCCGCCGGGGAAGGGCAGACCTAAGTGAGAAGCCCTGGCCCCTGCTTCCCTGGGATGGCCCCACCTCTCTGGCACCTCTGTCCCGTGGAGATCAACTTATTCTGGCTTTAAAAGACGCCTGACCTGGACGAGATTTCAAAGCATGGCCCATGATGCCCCAGGCTGGGCTGTGCGGGTGCCAGGCACCCCTCCCACCCCTTTGGATCTATTTTTGTATTTCTTAAGGCCCCACTTAAAATTCTTTAAGGGAAAAATCTATTGCTAAAAACAGTTCGAACATCATCCGTCTAAAGATAAATACATTAGAGAATGGTGATGGTGGCCCAGCCTTGCGGCCATACTAAAACCACTGAATCATCTGCTTTAATAGAGGGAACTCTATTTTTTTCAATTTATTTTAGCTATGATATATAACGTATTTTCCATCAAATAAGACGATTTTTTAACCCAGGAAAATCTCCTAAAAAGTTGGAGGTCGCCGAGACCGGTTTGGCTCAGTGGACAGAGCGTTGGCTTGCGGGCTGAAAGGTCCTGGGTTCGATTCTGGTCAAGGGCATGTACCTTGCTTGCGGGCACATCTCCACTGTGGGGTGTGCAGGAGGCGGCTGATCGATGTCTCTCTCTCATCGATGTTTCTGACTTTCTCTCTCCCTTCCTCTCTATGAAAAATCAATAAAATATATATTTTTTTAAAAAGTTGGAGGTCATCTTATACTCTGGGTGTCATCTTATAGGGCAAATAAATCCCAAACTCTGTATTTTAACTGGAAAAGTTGGGGGTCGTCTTATATGCCAGAAAATACTGTAGTTATATAATTTATAATATAAATCATATCTTTTTAGTCAAATAAAAAACTGAACAGACCTGCATTCACGCATAGGGGGACGCTAAGACAAGCAGTGAGCGGTACCTAGGGTCAGAAACCAAATAGGGATGGATTCCGAGGCTGACGCAGAGGTCCCGCCCTCCCGCACCCCCGCTCCCGCCTCCGGAGCCCCCGGGGCAGCTCCTCACCGAGTTGGTGCCCAGGATCTGCAGGTTGGGCTTCTCGGACTCCAGCAGCTTGGCCACCATCTTGAGGAAACTCTCCACGAAGAGGTTGATGCTCTGGCAGTGGCAGGCCATGAGCAGCTGGTCCAGCGCCTCCATGGCGATGCACACGTACCTGGGGGGGACAGCACCGATGCCAGCAGCTGCCATAACCTCTCCCGGCAGCCGCCACTGGACTGGAGCCAGCGTTCCAGAGCTTGGACCACTAGCCCTGCTCCTCGCACCCTCGGAAATGCCATCGCACCCACACTGCGTGACGGGGGCAAGCTAGCGGGCCGCGCAGAGACCTCCTGGGCAGCCTCCGGGCAATGAGCCGCTTCTCCAAGGTGTCAACGCCTGATGCCACTCCATCAGGTGCCCGCTCCACCCCTCTAAAATGTTTAGTTACTGATTTGAGAGAGAGAGAACATTGATTTGTGGTTCCACTTATTTATGCATTCACTGGTTGGTTCTCGTATGTATATGACTTGACGAGGGATCAAATCCGAAACCTTTGGCATGTGGAGACAATATTCTAACCAACTGAGCTACCTGGCCAGGCCTGTTTTGTTGTGTTTTTAGATTCCACATATAAGTGAAACCACATGGTATTTATCTTTCTCTGCCTGACTTATTTCCCTTAGATCCATCCATGCTGTCACAAATAGCAAGATTTCGTTCTTCTTATTGCTGTATAATACTCCAGTGTGTGTCTATGCGTGCATGTGTGTGAGATATATTACATTTTCTTTGTCTAACGCCTAGGTTGCTTCCATATGTTGACTATTGTAGATAACGCTGCAGTGAACAAAGAGGGTGCATATATCTTTCTGAATTAGTGTTCTCCTTTGGGTAAATACCCAGAATTGGAATGGCTGGGTTGAACGGTAGTTCTATTTCTAGTTTTTTGAGGGAACCCCACATGGTGCTGCTTTCCATCGGGGCTGCACCAATGGCAGTCCCACCAACAGCGCCCGAAGGTTCCCGTCTCTCCACATCTTTGCCCACACATTATTTGTTGATTTTTTGATTAACAGCCATTCTGATCGGTGTGAGGTGATACATCTCATTGTGGTTTCGATTTGCATTTTCCTGATGCAAATCAGGTCATGAAGCATCCTCAGTATGTCTGTTGGCCATCCGTATTTCTTCTTTGAAATGTCTTTTCATGTCTTCGGCCCATTTTTTTCCGATCGGATTGTTCATTTTTTGTTGTTGGGTCGTATGAGTTTCTTATATATTTTGGATATCAACCCCTATATAACATTTGCGAATGTATTGTCCCATTCCGCATGTTGCCTTTTGGTTGTGTTGAAGGTTTCCTTTGCTATGCAGAGGGCTGTTTGCTGTGGTCCCATTTGTTTATTTTTTCTTGCTCAAGGGACTATTACCAAAAAGATATTACTTGGACTGATGTCAGATAAAGTTTACTTACTATGTTTTCCTCTAGGAGTTTTATGGTTCCAGGTCTTACAATTAAATCTCTAAACCATTCTGAGTTCCTTTTTGTATGTGCTATAAGAGAGTGGTCCAGTTTCATTTCTCTACATGTATCAGCCCAATTTTCCCAGCGCTACCTTGTTCAAGAGACTGTCATTGCTCTAAGTGTGTATTTTTACCTCCTTCATCATAGATTAGTTGACCATTTAAGCAGGGGTTTATTTCTGAGTTCTCTATTCTAGTCCATTGATCGGCGACTGTTTTTGTGCTACTACCACACTGTTTTGATTATTACAGCTTTGGAGTATAGTTTGAGATCAGGGAGCATGAAACTTCCAACTGTGTTCTTCTTTCTCAAGATTGCTTTGGCTCCTTGGGGTCTTCTGTATAAATTTGGGGATTCTTTCTGGCTCTGAGGAGAATGACACTGGCGTTTTTATGGGTGTAAACTTATCTGACCAAAAGGCTCCCTAATACCTCTTGTGGCAGCCACTTAATTTCACCTCTCGCGCGTCAAAACCCTCTTGCACATGAGTCAGCTTTGCAAACCCAAGCGTATAAAGTTACAGCAGTCATGGCATCTTCTAAATGTTTTGGTGTTTTGATTTTTTTTTTTAAGACATCAGAAACCATTTCTTAGGTACCCTGGAGCTAACGCTTACACTGAGCAACCATAAGAAACACTGCCTCTCTAATCTGAAATTTTCATGTCCACGCTTAGAAAATGTTGATTTCTTTTCTCTACGTGAACTGTCAACTATTATTCAACTGTATTTACTATGATTAGGATAAAATTTCCTTACATATTATGAAATAGTCCTCTCTGGGCACCGTCACAAATGGACCAGATCAAGCTCTTCTCTCCGGAGTGTCTCGGAAATACAGAGGCAGCACTGAGGCTCTGAGCTCCTTCCAGTGCACAAAGTGACCATTCTTCCCGGCTCTGAGGACTGGCCACTCCTGGCTCACGATAGCCTTGCCCTTGTCATGATAGCCTTGACCTTCAGAGGCCACCACAGTCACAGTCCAGGAAACCTGCCGCGCCTGGCGGGCCGGGTCCCAGCATGCTCCAGACAGAATCTGGCAGGGCTGCGGCCCTTCCACAGGGGACAGACTTTCCCTGCAGACAAACCTGGACGCATTCTGCTAATCAAACGCAGCAGTGGGGGGATCTGGGGGGCGGGCAGCGTGGAATTCTCTTTTCTGATGAATCATCCTGGCGTCCTTCTGTGTGGGAAGGGTTTCACCATTATTTTATAGAGTTTCCGTGAGGGGAAAGGAAAGGGGCGGGGTGGAGTTTGGCAAGAGAAGAAACTAGAAGGCTTTCTAAACCCTGGAGCTTAAATTGTTGCTTTTCCTTTTCCTGTACAAAAATTCCCAGGAAAATCCTGATAAGAAAAAAAAAACATCCTTTGCTAGAAAAAAAATAAAAATAAAAAATAATTGGCTCCAGGAGTGGAAACTTGGAGGGAAAAGTCAACATTATGGTAGAAGTGAAACTGAAAGTTGCGAAGATGAAGGCCTACGTCTGTGAACACACTCTTCTTTATTCCCCATCTTTGATCCCAACAGTAAGGATGGCGGGATTGTGACCATGAACTTGGAACTTTTCGAAGAAGGTTAGATTGAAAGTCCATGGGACCATGGGACGCTCCCTAGTCCAGTGCTTGCTGCCTTGGTCCTTCCTTACCATAACCTACCAGGGTCTGTCCCACACTCTCGAAGGGCACAGAGACTGACACCCGCTCAGGAGGACCAGGCTCAGACAGGCTGGCCTCGGCAGAGAGCTGATGTGGGCTGGGTAGCCTGGAAGGTGTCCAGCGTTAGCCACTGGCCTGGGAACCTGAGCTGGCCTGACTGGGTCCCGGGAGCGGAATGGGGCAGGAAGGAGGTGGTGAGGACTCGCCCACTACAGGGGCCCAAGAAGGCAAGAACAGGTGACAGACCACAGCAGCAGGTAATGCAATCGCTAAGCTTCCCAGCAAGTGCGGAGGGCAGGACCCCAGGACTCCGGGATGGACAGGGGTTCATGGGCAGCAGCCGAGTCTTGGAGAGGAACCAGGTTAGCAACCACAGGAACTCCGGGCCAAGGCGGAAGATGAGTGGTAACAGCGGAGGAAGATCCGCTGGTGTGCAGGAGGGAGGCGGGAAGTCCCTTGCCCTGAGTTCCAGAAGAGGCAGCTGGTTCTGCTTGAAGGCCCTGTGCTCAGGCAGGAGTGGCCCCGGGAGCCAGGGAGGATGAGCCTCCAGGAAAGGAGAAGCAGGCCATGCAGAATATGGAGACCAGACTCAGCGAGAGGGAAAACCCAGATCCAGGGGCAGCGATGAGGCTCAGCAGGCAGGAGAGAGCGGGCAGCTGTCCCGTGGCCTTGCCCGAGAGCTTCTGGGCTGTTGGAATGCGCTTGGTCGGCCCCGTTCCTGGGCAGAACCTTTTCGGTGGACCTGAGGCAGTGGCGGGGAGGATGGGCCTCCTCTGGGAGGAGTCTGTGCTGTCGCTGAAGGGTCAGCCCTGTCCTGCCACCAGGCTCCGGGTCCTTCTGGAGAACGTGCATCTCCAGGGGCCCTGCCAGGTCAGCTGGGGGAGCAGGCCATGCCTTTAGGGGTGGGCCTCTCCATCCTCCAGGGCTCTGCCTGCCCACAGCTGGGGATCATCCCTGTTTGTTGCTAAACACACGTGAGCACCGAGGTCACATGCAGGTGGACTGGGTGGTTTTGCCACTGGGTCCGACATCCACGGTTCATGCCCATATGTGCAAACCATAAACCAGACCCCTGCACGATGGCAGGGAGACCTCCCCCCTCCCGCCCCCAGCCTTTCTGGGTGCAAATATTCTGCTCTTCCAATCGTCAGTGACAAGGAAGGTGGTGATGATGGTGCTGAGGGAGGAGGCACCGGGTAGGAGAGAGATCAGCTCAGACATTTTTCTTCTCTCAAAGGTGATGATTAGAACCCCCGGGGAAGCTTTCAAGACTTTAAATACCGAGACGCTGCTTTTAACAGGACGGCGCCAGTTTTGAGCGGCAGATCAGAGGGCAGAGGATGGCTCTCCGTGGCTCTGCTGACCACAGGATATTTTCACCGGGAGGACTGCAGCGAGGGCAGGCCAACCTTGTATTAATGTTTAATGTGACCGCTTGCTGTATACCGGCCTCGGGTTCAATCGAGGATAAAGCCATTTTTGCTGGTGCACACCTGCTTGGCTATACGTCAAGGTGATTTATGTCATCAGCATGCACACTCTCTACTCGTGCCCTTTTTCTCGAGTGTGTGACCTAATTTTATTCTGTAAAATGGCCAAATGACTAGGTTTGGGTCTTGCTTTGATGCCAGGACAGCTTGATCTCAGACTGGCTGGCGGGTCCTGCAGAGATGAGGACCTTCTCATGCTCTCAGTGCCACGCGAACCTTTCCACTCCGGTTCTCCGTCTCCCTCGGCGGAAAGAAGGGGCCTTGGAGGGAGGTGGCACTGTGGGCAATGGTGGGGGCCCGAGGAAGCGACAAGCGGAGGGCAGAGAGCCGGGGGCATGGACAGCCAGTCCATCTGGAGGGGGTCGAGAGCGGGCATGGCAGAAGTGGGCGTGGCTGGGTGGCACGGTGAGTCAGGAGCAGGTTGGGGAAGACTCTGGCGGGCACGCTGAGGAGGTTGGGTTTTATTCTAAAGGAGCTGGGAAAGGGAAGCTTCAGATCCGTGTTTTGGAGGCGACAGCTAGCAGGCTTAAGGGAAGAACCAGAAGAGAGAGGACAGGAAACAGAGACACTGCCGAGGCTACTGACCTGCTCTGGTCTACGACAGATAGAAGTCTGCACAGGAGAAGGGTAGGATGGATATGAGAGGCAAAGTAGGATGGGTATAAGAGGCAAAGACGGACTCACGGGACTCACAGATAGCGAGCAGGCTGATAGCTGTGGGGGGCTGCAGGGAGGGGGCGGAGAGCAGTCATCCAATCCACCATCAATTTCTTTAGGGGACCCTCTGGTTCACCCTCCACATATCACACCGTTTCTGAAAACACCCCTCTCCCTCTCCCATTCTGCTTACCCGTATCGATGGCGGCCCACATCCCGGATGAGCCTCTCGGAGAGGTAGGCGCCGATCCGGTCCAGCTTTTCTGGGGCCGAGAGGGCGTAGAAGGTCAGCTTCTCCATGTTGGTCTTCACCAGGCCGTCCTGGAAAAGACGGGCCGTTTTGGCTCTTGGTGGCCCTACTGTGGCCGGCAGAGTTCAAGTCTCCAGGTAAAATTCGTTCCGTTTTCATTGACATGAGGCAGGGTGCCACACGCCGGTGACAGGGAACAGGCAGATTTCAGGGACAGAGAGAAGATTAAGATAGAGTTCTTGCCGAAACCGGTTTGGCTCAGTGGATAGAGCGTCGGCCTGCGGACTGAAGGGTCCCAGGTTCGATTCCGGTCAAGGGCATGTACCTTGGTTGTGGGCACATCCCCAGTGGGGGGCGTGCAGGAGGCAGCTGATAGATGTCTCTCTCTCATCGATGTTTCTAGCTCTCTCTCTCTCTCCCTTTCTCTCTGTAAAAAAAAAACAATAAAATATATATATATTTTTTTAAAAAAAGATATAGTTCTTGCCCTCCAGGAATTCACAACTTAGCCCAAAGTGTGTTGGCTAGAACTAAAGCTAGTAAGTGCTATAAATGTGTGAGAGCGTGTTTCTGTGTGAGTATATACTTGTGTACACAAATGTGTGTATATACATGAAACATATATGTGAACGTGTGTGTAAGTGTATACACACATATGGGTGTGCATGTGTGTGTGTGTGAGTGTGTGTGTGAAGGCTTCATGGAAAGTGACTCAGAAGTAAAACGTGTTGGATATCCAGCACCAAGATATGAACAGGAAGGAGATGGCAGCTCCGAAACTCATAGAGCAGTGGTTCTCAACCTTTCTAATGCTGTGACCCATTAATACAGTTCCTCATGTTGTGGTGACCTCTCAACCATACTTCATAACTGTAATTTTGCTATTGTTATGTTATAATGTAAATACCTGTGTTTTCCGATGGTCTTAGGCGACCCCTGTGAAAGTGTCATTCGACCCCCCAAGGGGTCGCGACCCACAGGTTGAGAACCACTGTCACAGAAAGTTCTCCAGAGGGTTCTGGAAATGTGACCCCCACCACCCCTCTGCCCATCACGAAGAGGTCATTGAGCGCCAGAGAGAGGTCAGGTCCGTCTGATTGGGACGTGCGAGCACACACCGTGTGATGCAGCCTGACCATGGGGTGGTGTCCTGGCAGCCAAGAAGCAGGTGCCCTGTGTGCACATCCCAACGCCTGGCAGACACCGGGGGGGCGGGAGGGACCGGGGAGAAGCCCAGGGCTCCTGAGCCAAAACCCAGGACGGGTAGTGCTCGCACTAAACACAGGAACGGCCCTGGCAAGAGAGGCAGCAACTCAGGGAACTATCACCCAGAGACGGAGTGAGGAAGATGTCTCAGGTCAGCAACGGCCCAAGCAGGCCACGCCCACTCAGAGCGCTGAGCTCAGAGATGCAATCCCTCAACCCTCAGCCCCTCCCCCCGTCCCCGGGGCCTCCCCGCTCAGCACCCCTGGAGTGGCGAGAAGCAGCGAGTGCCAGTGACGTACCTCGGGGTCCTCGGGGAAGATGTTGTCAACCAGCCTTTTGTACCTGGGGCGCAGGGCGCCACAGCAGCCGCACACACCTGGGGGCAGAGAGGAACGCGTGAGCACAGCCTCTGGTCTGGCCCCGGGGACCCGGGACTAGCCAGGGGGGAACCAAACCCAAGAGGGAAACAGAAAGCTCCCGCCCCTGGTGTGCAGGCCTCATCCTTCCCGGGGCTGGCACCTCCCACTGTCCCCCACCTGCCATGTGCCTCTCTCGCTCCCTGCCTTTGGCCGGGGGTCAGGAGCAGTGTCCGTGAACAGGTGCCAGGCCACGGGGAGCGTTTGGGGGGTGAGGCTTGGGGAAGGGAGCTTACATATCAGTCAGGTGCTGCCCCCTCATATTGCACTGTTATACACACACACACACACACACACACACACACACACACACTCTCTCTCTCCATAAAACTGCCTCCTGCGGCTCTGGCATCTCCTCCCGAGCCAGGCAGATGGACAGCTGAGAGGTGCGGTCCCTCTTCTTCCACTGCCCCCTCGTTGGCTCCCCACTTCCATCATTCTCGGCCCCTCAATTTCCTCTAACACTCTCTCTCCTGAGGCCATTTCCAACGCAGAAAGTTGTGTGAAACTCTGGTAAATTAACATCATCACATTAATTATTCAGAGGTGAAAATGCATCTCTAAGGCAGCGTGTGGGAGGCGTTTGAAAACTGGTGTTTGAGAGTCGGGGAGGGCCTCGGGGGCAGACAGCCCGCGGTTGGTTCTCAATGCCAGCCACGCCCCCTCCCCCATCACCAAGCTGTGGCCCAAGCCCTCCCCCATCACTGGGGTTCGGTCTTAGAAAGCTGCATCTGTGCCATCAGGAGACTGAGACTGGTCTTTGGTGTTAGGAAATCAAGGACAACCCAATGGACCTCGGGGAGAGGACTCCATTTCCGGTCCCACCATCAGGGGTCCTCCATTGGTGAAGAAAGCGGGGCCTCTGGGAGCCACCTGTAGCCCCCTCTCCAGCAGGGCCCTCCCCAGGGAGCCCGGCACCCCGCCCGCCCCGTGCTGGGGGAGGAAAGAGGAGAGCCGGGCCAGGTCTGGGAAAGTCTCCTCCCCAAACCCTCGCCCCCATTTCCACCAATTAGCGCTGCACTCTGCTTGTGCGGGCGCTCGGCTTGAAATGCAAATGTGCCAGGAAGGGCCCGGCCTGAGGCTTTCAGAAAAGAAGAAAGTGCTTCTGTGGGAACCACTTTCAGCACAAGGAGCTTTCCCGGTGGGCGGGGCGGGGAGCAGGCTCCGGGGGTTGGGATTGGGAGGGTCGGGGGTGGGGGTAGATGCCCGGAGGAGGAAGGAGAGGAGATCTGGGCTCTAGGGGTGGTTTGGATAAGAGCGGATGGGCTGTCCTGGGGAAGCTTCGGGGCACCCCCAGAGAGCAGGAGAGCAGAGAGCCGGTGTGCGGCACCCTCTCCCCAGCCTCCCTAGGGCCAGGCCTAGGGAGGGTGGCAAGCCCAGGCCCTTCCCCCTCTCCCCCACTCGATGTTGCCGGGTTCAGCCCTCATCTCCTGCCTCCGTCCCTGGCCCAGAGGAGGTGCGAGGGCCCTGGCCGGCTGGCACCGCTGATTTCTCCTGAGGGTCACGTCCCCGCCTTGTGCCTCCAGCCCAGGGGTTACCCTGCCTTCCTCCCGCGGGGGCCGCCTGGCCTCTGGCCGCGCTGCTGTCAGGATGCTTCTTCCCCAGACATCCCAGCACTTCCTCCCCCACTTCCTCCCCCACCAGCCCTCAGACAGGCACGGTGCCCTCTGCGCTTTGAGGGCGTGAGCAAATAGAGAAGTGGAGCTAGGACTTAAAATACTCTGGTCATGCCGAAACCGGTTTGGCTCAGTGGACAGAGCGTTGGCCTGCGGACTGAAAGGTCCCAGGTTCTATTCCAGTCAAGGGCACATACCTTGATTGCGGGCACATCCCCAGTAGGGGGCGTGCAGGAGGCAGCTGATGGATGTTTCTCTCTTTGATGTTTCTAGCTTTCTATCTCTCTCCCTTCCTCTCTGTAAAAAAATCAATAAATATATATTTAAAAAAACAAAAACAACTCTGGTCAGTCCCTTCCCCCGGCCTCCTTCCTGAAGGCCCAGGAGCCGGCTGCCCTGAGAGGCTGTTGGAACCCAGGCTTGGCGGCACAAGCCCCTTGTGGGCACCAGGGCGGGGCCGTGGGGCTCTGGGCTGTCACTCTGCCCTCTGATCTGTCCCACGTCGGAAAGGGGCCGTCATATAATGGAAGTGATTTGGGGGACCCCAAGCAGAGGGCTGAAGGCCGGAGCAGCACTCCACACTCGGGGTGGGGGTGGTAACAGAGTCTAACCCGGCAGGTGAAGGCCTCTCTCCGACCAGGCCAGGAGCTGGGACAGGGGCCGGCCTCTGGGTGCCACCACAGCTCAGGGGGTGATGGGAACCCACAGGCACCCCTAGAAGCTTCCATCCCGAAGGTGAATTCAAAGTAGCTACAGCCAGGCCACGGGGGGGAGAGGGGAGGGAGATGCTGTATGAGAGGGACAAAGAATAGAAAACATGAGAAGTAACTGAACACAGTTCATTGCCAAATATTAAGGGTTACCCTTGATATACTCCTTTAATCTTGCTCCTGATGGTATTTATGCTTTAAAACAATTTTTAAATCCAACCTGAGGATTTTTTAAATTGATTTTTTGTTTGTTAATCTTCATCAAAAATATTTCTCCATTGATTTTGAGAGAGAGAAGAAGGGAAGGGGAGAGGCAAAGAGAGAGAAACACTGATGTGAGAGCACACCAGCCCTGACAGGGACCAGGGATCGAGTCTGCAACCTAGGTACATGCCCTTGACCGGAACTGAACCGGGGACCCTTCAGCCTGCAGGCCCATGCTCTATCCCCTGAGCCAAACCGGCTGGGGCTAAAACTTAATTTTTTAGAGAGAAATAGGGATAGAACCCTCACCCTTTTAGGGTACAGGACGGCACTCCAAAGAACAGAGCCACCCAGCCAGGGTAGATGTTATTCATTCTGAATGTTAGTACAGAGACGTAGTATGTGGAGCTGTAGCTCACAGCCACGCGCCTACAAAAACCTTTAAGTGCTGAGGCCTTTTATTTCCGAGAGCGCGCTCTCTGCCTCCTCTTGCTCTCTGGGGCTCACATCTGGCGGCGCCAAACCCGGGGACACCGGAAGTCAGTTCATCACGGGTCCTCGTCCGTCACCGACACGTTTATACCTATTTTAAGTCCCAGAGGGAAATGTGATCTGGCCCACTGGACCGGCACGCCGCTGCTGTGGTTGCTGAAAAATCACATCGGCGGGGATTAGCAGGGTGTCCAGTGGCAATTTCGGCGACTTCCTCCAACCTTGAACCCTAACTGTGGTTAGACGTGTCTGCCCCCCGCGACCCCTCCCCCCACCATCTCCTTACGGTTCACTGCCCTGGCGCCCTTGCCCTTGGCCCTTGCACTTCATATTCCCCTCTGGAATGTTCCTTCCGCCGTCCTCCCGGCTCCCACTCAGGACCCTCTGGAGCAGTGGTTCTCAACCTTCCTAAGGCCGCGACCCTTTAATACAGCTCCTCAAGTGGTGGTGACCCCCAACCATAAAATTATTTCCGTTGCTACTTCATCACTGTAATCTTGCTACTGTTATGAACTGTAATGTAAATATCTGATAGGCAGGATGTATTTTCGTTGTTACAAATTGAACATGATTAAAGCATAGTGCTTAATCACAAAAACACTATGTAATTATATATTGTGAAATATTTATTTCTAATGACAAATAAATGTAATTTTATCTTGAATCGTGGTGTAGCATGGGCAACAGTCTTTCTAGGACAACAGTAAACTACATGGCTACACTTTGCTGCACCGAGGAGCGGTGTGTTGGTTCCTAAGACCATGGGAAATAGGTGTTTTCCGATGGTCTTAGGCGACCCCTGTGAAAGGGTCGTTGGACCCCCAAAGGAGTCGCGACCCACAGGTTGAGAACCGCTGCTCTGGAGTCTGCCCAGATGTCACATCCTGTGGGGAGTGACTACTCCCGTCCACCCCTCGTCACAACGTCTCACTAACAGGCTCGCTTCAGGTCTGCGCCCTGTCCCCGCCACGTGCAGCAGAGTTTCCAAGGCCTCCAGTGCGGGCCAGGCCATCCTCCCTGGAGGACCCGGGGCCAGGCTCCTGTCGGAGACCCCTTGGCTCCAGGGCCTGGATCCTGCCCAGCCGTCTTCTGGGATGGCCATCGTCACCCTGCGCTCTGGAGGCTCGGCTCACGGGGGCCAATCTCCCTCCAGGACTGGCTGGCTGGTGGGGAGCGTGGGGTCCGGGTTCCTTCTGCCCTGCCCCTGCCCCGTGCTGGCTCCCCGCCCACTGGGCCCGGGTTCGGCCTGTGGCTGCAGCCCCGACCACTCTCCAGAATCAGCCTTGCGTCTCGGAGGCGGAGCCTGAGGTGTTCCACGGTGACCCTGGTGCCCAGCCAGGGGAGAGGCACCGGCCCGCTCTTTGCCGGCCCAGCAGGTGACGGCCGGCATGTGACGGCCAGCGTGTGACAGCGGATCTCGCGGCGGCTGGCAGCTCCACGGGCTCCGGACCAGCTGCCAGCAGCATCTGTCTTCCCACCCTCTCAGCACTGCAACCCCGTTCTCTTTTGCTCGGTTTGCTTGATCCTGTTACCGCGACTGAGCCGTGCTAAACTCCAGGCTGAGCCCTTGACAAATATTTCAGATGACACTCGTAAGAACCACGAGGGTATCACACGTGTTCTCATTTCACCGATAAAGAAGCAAGATCAGCCGAAACCGTTTTGGCTCAGCGGAGAGAGAGCCTCGGACTGCGGACTGAAAGGTCGCAGGTTCGATTCCGGTCAAGGGCGTGTATCCTGGTTGGAGGCACATCCCCAGTAGGGGGCGTGCAGGAGGCGGCTGATCAATGTCTCTCTTGCATGGATGTTTCTAACTCTCTATCCCTCTCCCTTCCTCTCTGTAAAAAATCAATAAAATATTTTTTTTAATTAAAATAAAAAAGCAGCAGCAAGATCAGGGAGGTCTAGTGCCCTGCCCCAGGTCACACAGCGCGTACCTCTCTGCCATGATTCTCTCTCCCCTAATTCTCCCATCACTCTCCCCAAAATATATCCCCACCAATGTCTTAGGTCCATCCTGTGCTCGCCTTCCCCATAGCCACCGTCACTAGGACCTCTCCTGGACGCCCGAGGTCCAGACCTTGCAAATGCCACTTGGCCAGTCTTCTCCTTGCTTCAATTCTTTGTATATGTAGTTATTTTATTTTATTTTATTTTATTGATTTTTACAGAGAGGACGGGAGAGGGATAGAGGGTTAAAAACCCTGATAGGAGAAACATTGATCAGCTGCCTCCTGCACATATTGGGGATGTGCCCGCAACCAAGGTACATGCCCTTGACTGGAATCGAACTTGGGACCCTTCAGTCCACAGCCCGGAGCTCTATACACTGAGCCAAACCGGTTAGGGCTGTATCAATAGTTTTAAGGCAAATCTTTGCTTGATTGACTTTGCTTTACCATCAGGCAGGGAAGACAGCTCGCCATTATGTTCACTGTCAGCCCTTCAGCTGAGCATTCAACCAGGGAGGCCCCGTAAAGGGGGGGGAGGAGGGGCCGCTGCCTCCTCTGCTCTGGCTGGGCCTCTCGCTCGTGCTGTCCCTGGAACGGCCCTGGTCCGGCAGCCAGAGGCCACATCAGAGTCCGGAGGGCGGAGGACTGGGGGGCGGGCGGAGGAGCGGACCGGGGGAGCCATCCAGCCCTGGAGAGCCAGGCGCGGCGGGTGCAGGGTGCCCAGGTCACAGGGACAGGGCAGAAACTAGAAGTGGTGAGGGAGCAGGAGAGTCAGAGCCGCGAGCCGGGGCCTGCAATCATCACGCAAGGGGGCCTCCCGCACCCTGCACCCAGCACCCCGCACCTGTGATCCTCCTTGGAGGCCCTCCAGTTAAATAATCCCACGACTCAGGCATCGCATTCCCCATTCCCCGCCAGCTGACCTCTGTAGGTACTTCGCACCCTATTATCCGCCTCCGGCTATGTCAGTGACTCATATTCCCCGTCAGGTAAACTGTGAATTCCTGGGCCTGTTTTCCTTGGACCTGGCACCGCAGGGCTGGGGAAAAGGCAGGATCTGGGATGTCTTTGATCCGAGTGCGACCCCGGGAAGCCACCTCCTCTCCTAGCCCTCGGTTTCCTCTTTATAAACATCAACGCCATTATTCCCATTGGCTTCCTCTCCATAAACATCAATGCCATTAATCCCCACTCACCAAGAAACAGGCCGCCCTTTTGCTCAAAGTACTTCGTATTTATTTTTACAACATTACCATCCCCTGGTAAAGGCACAGCATGGATGTGATCGTCCCTCACAAAGCAAACAATTTACAATAACATGTAACGGGGGCCAGTGGCACAGACACCCTTTCGAAAGAATTGGAGGAAGTTCAGAGAGAAGGGCGCAGGCCTCGTGCCCAGCTGATGTTAATGGCGCCTTAGCAGTTTGCACAGGACTTGCTGGGGAGGGTAGGATGGGAAAGAGGAGGAATTTAAAAATATATAGGTTTTGTCATAAAAACAAAACAAAACAGAACACTCTACCGAGGACACGGCACACACACATAAAGCTGATGACGTGTTCCCATGAGACTAAGCAGCCCATACAACGGAAGAAATCTCCGGGAGTTCGACAAATCCAGGAAGGCTCCCTGGAAGAGGCAAGGACTGAGCTGGATCTCTAGGGGGATGGTGAACTGATAAGTACTGGGCGAATCCATGAAAAGAAAAAAACCAACAGCCCTTCCAAGGGGGAAATGTTAAGAAAACTAAAAAGATTCCCCTTTCCCTTTTTCTGCATTTCTGATTTTTTTAAAAAAGAAATGCATGCTCATACGCAAGTCTGTAAAATAAGAAAAAAATGGAAGCGAACAGAGACCTCACTTACACTCACACTATGCCTGATAGTTATAATTTTAGTGTATTTGCTCTGGTTTTTGTTTCCTTGCTTCTGCACATTTTTTTAAAACATGAGCATCAAATTGGGATCACGCAGTAGAGCGTAAAAACCTATGTTCTGCCGAAACCGGTTTGGCTCAGTGGATAGAGCGTCGGCCTGCGGACTGAAAAGTCTCAGGTTTGATTCCGGTCAAGGGCATGTACCTTGATTTCGGGCGCATCCCCAGTGGGGGGCGTGCAGGAGGCAGCTGATCGATATTTCTCTCTCATCGATGTTTCTAGCTCTCTATCCCTCTCCTTTCCTCTCTGTAAAAAATCAATACAAAATATTTAAGAAAAAACAACAACCTGTACTCTTCTTCTATTGTGAGCATCTGTTTCTATTTTCCAGAGCCTCCCGTCGGTGGCTGCTTACTATCATTGCCTCTTCTGACCAGACTCTGATTTATGTAATCACTCCCCGTCGATGTTTCCAGGTTCTCGTTATCGGGAACGGCGCGGCAACCTGCCCTCGGTAATTAAAGCCGGGAGGCCTCCGGCGGGAGCCTGGCGGGGTTGATTGGTGATAAAAAAGTCACATGGCACCGGGCCCGGACCCAGCTCTCCTCGCCGTCGTCAGGGACGATCGGGGAGCCGGAGAGGAAAGGCGGAGAGCGGGAGTCTGGGCAGGAGGCAGCGGCCGGGCGTCCAGACAGACTTTCTTGGAAGTGGAATTAAACGGCAGCCGCCGCCGCCTTCTCCCCGGGGAGACAGGCCGGGCCAGGGCGCGTCTGAATCTCCGCACAAACCGGGAGCTCTTGGCCTCTCCAACACGCTCACTGCTCTGCAGCCCGTCCTGGTGGCTCCGACCGCCACCTGCGCCGAGGATGGGGGTTTCCAAAGAGAGAAATGCGTCCACCTGGTTTAAGGCCGGGTTTCCCATCCTTCCCGCCCTCCTCACTCTCCTGGCCTCGGGGATCGCTCTTCCGGAGAGTCACGGCTAAAAATAAGCAGAACGGTTTTCCATTCTTTGTCTCTTGGAACCGCTAACTGGAGGGGGAAAAAAAAATTATCCCAATGCTTTCCAGGAGCCAGACAGGCTGGCCTCCCAGCCCGGTCCCCGCTCTCCCGAGTCGTGCAGATTTAGGCAGGAAGTCTGTGCCTCGGGCTGTTCATCTATAAGCCAGGAGCCGCAGAACCTACTTCAGGGGGTTGTGATGGAGAGAAGTTAACACACCAACGTTTTCCGAACTGTTCCTGGCTCATCAGAAGCGCTCACAGATGATTGCCTGTTATCATCCTGGATGTGATGATGATAATGATTATGCAAGGGCAGAATAGAACAAAATGGAATTTCTTCTTTTTTTAAATATATTTTTTTAAAAATATATTTTATTGATTTTTTACAGAGAGGAAGGGAGAGGGATAGAAAGTTAGAAACAGCGATGAGAGAGAGACATCAATCAGCTGCCTCCTGCACACCCCCTACTGGGGATGTGCCCGCAACCAAGGTACATGCCCTTGACCAGAATCGAACCTGGGACGCTTCAGTCCGCATGCTGACGCTCTATCCACTGAGCCAAACCAGTTCCGGCCAAAATGGAATTTCGAAGGAAGAATGGGCCTGGGTTTTATTTCTTAGTTGGTGTGTGAAGCACCAGCAGCTACTCTGAGATCCGAGGTGGGCAGACATCGCCTCTCAGAGGGGCCCAAGGACAAAGCTCTCGGCGGAAACACCGCCCCACGAGAGTGTCCCTGGGACAGCGGCCGCAGCTGCGTGGGTGAGGCTGTGCCCAGCACTCTGCTCAGGACTTCACCAGCGATTGTCCCTTTCATCTTCACTGAGAGTCCCCCAGGCGGTGGGGAGGGGTGTGTGTGTGGGTATCCCGGTTTGACAGATGGCACCGAGCCCCGGCGTCCCTCCAGCCGGCTGACTTGTGGAACAGGAAAGCACCGAGGGCTCAGCCCTCGAAGACCTTCTGCCATTGGCGGGTAAAAATAGGAAGGAAAATGTACTCAAAGGAATGTGGGCCGTGTCACCGGGAGCATCCTAATTAAATGTCACGCTCGCAGAGCAGCGTCGCCGAGGTAACTGGAGACAGGACGGGAGCGTGTCAGAGGAGACGCGCGCTTAACGTTATTTAAGAGAGAAGCGCTGAGCTGAACGGCGAGGAAACCGGGGCTTGCCGGGTAGCAAGGAGGCGGGGAGAACACACGGACACTTCCCCAGCGCCCGTTACATCGTGTACGTAAGCACTCTGCACTTAGAAAGCCCAGCCAAAACCAGTGTGGCTCAGTGGACAGAGCATCAGCCTGTGGACTCAAGGGTCCCAGGTTTAATTCCAGTCAAGGGCATGTGCGTTGGTGGCGGGAACATCCCCAGTGGGGGGCGTGCAGGAGGCAGCTGATCGATGTCTCTGTCTATCCCTCTCCCTTCCTCTCTGTAAAAAAAATCAATAAAATATATTAAAGAAAGAAATCCATACAAGGTTAGCATTTTCAGATGAGAAAACCAAAGGCCAGTGAGGCCAGTGGACTTGCCCCCGATCACCCGGGGAGCGAGAACAGAACCAGGGACAGAGCGCGAGGGGCCCCCCGACTTCAGAGCAGCGGGGTCTCCAGGTCTGAAGGGGGCGTAGATGGGCCGGCGGGGGCGCGAGGAAAAGGCGCTCAAGTGGAACAGGATGCTTTCTCCGATGGGTCATTTTTTTTTTAAATAAAAGTCACCTATAACCGATGGTAAAACCTGCACCCGCTCCGTGGATGGTGCCAATGCCAACAACTGTCATTTGCCCACCCTGTACGTGCTGCCAAGTCTTATTTCTCCCTCCAGGGGCAGCCAACCTACCAGGGGGCCGGCTGGTCGCTCAAAGGGGGGTTAGTTGAGGGTTTGTTGAAAAGGAGGTGTGAGAGGACGACGAGAAGAGTGTCTGAGCAAGACCTGCCGAGAGGAATCTGGCCAGCGGAATGGGGGTTCGGAGAGAACAGAGGTAGGAGGGCCGCTGAGACCGCAGCCGGGGCCACGGCCGAGGAAAACAAGGCCAGAGCAGGGCAGTGGCAGAGGGAAGAGAAAGGAAGGGCTAGGGGCACACGTGCGGCCGCTGTCCCAGGGACACGCTCGTGGGGTGGTGTTTCCCCCGAGAGCTTTGTCCTTGGGCCCCTGGGTCAGCAGGTGGGGGAGAGGGGGGAGTCCAAAGCTTGGAACCAGTGACAAAAACGGATGCCTGATGCCCACCCTCGTTGGTACGTGCCGAGTCCCATGTCCTGTCACTGGAATGACAGCATCAAGAATAGCACCAGTGTGACGTGTGAGGTCAGCCATGAGAAAGAAAGAAAGAGGGGGCCGGGGGCCGGCGTCTGAAAACTGCCCGGTAGAATCGATGCAAAAGCTGATGAACAATCTGGAGGGAAGACAGTCGGGGAGCCTCCAGCCTCCGCTCCTCCTCAGCCCCGGATACTCCCTCCCCCAGGCGTTTGCAAACCAAGGGACTCAGAGAGTGAGACTTCGCCAGCTGGCTGACACGTCTCTGAATAAATAATTTGAGGGCAAACCTCAAACTGGCCAAACGTTGAAGAAGAGGTGACATCATGGAAAAACTCCTCGGGTGGAGTGTTCCACGAGAAAGGTCTACACTCTGCTCCGTCTGCTGTGCGCCCCAAACTCTGGAAATGACGGTTACGTGAGGGCGGCGGACGGGGAGAAAAGAACACAGCTCGGCCCTCTGGAGGGCCCGACCACAGTGGGTTTTCTCTTTCCCCGGTCAGGGCGCCGTGTAGACACTTCCACCGCACGCCTACCCGGCCTCCCCCAGTCCCCCATCATTTTACTTGGGAAGCCTGATTAGCAGCGTCTGTTCCCTCTGAGCCTCTGTTCCCCTCACCTGTTCTCGCTTTCACCCCTTTCTCCCTGCCTCTGCTCCGTGTCGGACCATCACCCGCTCCTGCTCCTGGCCACGAGGGACATTTCTAACTTAAAGGATGCTGGTCCCTGCTATTCATCACTGCGTCCTCCTCCATCTTTCTCCCAGCTCAGTTACCACTAACTCCTCCAAGGCTGACTGTTAAAATGGGGCCTCTGATCATTTTCATTCTGACATATACTTTGAAATTTGGGGAGGGGCGGGGGGATGGGGAAGGGGGAGCACCGGGCCAGGTGAACCATGGCCACCAGAAGCAGGCGCATCTTCTTACCGTTGCTGAGGCCCGGGCCTCCTCTGCCTCTTTAGAAAGTGACTCCCACACAGATCATACCATGAATCTTTGTTTTGCTCACTATGCAATGCCCACTGGCAAATGCTACCAAATATAGGGGCGTTTAAACCCAGTTATCTTGCCCGGCCTGTCTGGAGGTCAAGTTCCATGTCCGGTCAGGGCACATGCCTGGGTTGCGGGTCAATCCCCAGTGTGGGGCGTGCAGGAGGCAGCCAATCAATGATTCTCATCATTGATGCTTCTCTCTTCCTTCCCCTTGAAATCAATTTTAAAAAGTATATTTTTAAAAAACAATATATTTGTGTGCCAAGATGGGTAGAAGGAACGTGGTGGAGAAATCGACCTTCAGCATGAGGCCCAGAACCTCCAGGTTCCCCGCGGCCCGCTCCGAGCTCAGGGTGCAGACGAAGGCTGTCTGCCTGCCGTCTCACATTGTTATTAAAGCCTCAGCGTTCCCAGAGCTCGCCACAGCCCGTGCGATAAAATCTAGGTTTCAGCCTCGCGGCACGGGCGTGAAAACAAAGGCCAGCGCAGAACCTGCCTGCCAGCTTCCAACCAAATGGAAATAATAACGGTTCCTGAGGGCCATCTCTGACGTGGGGGCTGGTGCGGCATGTCAGCCGGCCCTCCCCTCACCCCCACACATGGTCGAGGAGAAATGGAGCTGGGGTGGGGGGTGGGGGATATGGATCCCTTTCCTCCCCTTGGTCCATAATATCTGCCATTGCCTCTCTGCACAGGGAAGGGGGTAAGAATGGACTGGTGGCTTTGTGTGGAGACCACCTATGTGTGGAGACCACCTACATGTGCACCGATAGGGAACTGGCTAAATAAACGAGGGGACCTCCTGCAATGGACACCAGGCAGCAGCTGAATAAATAAGGCAGAGCGATGAGCGCTGCCCCGAGAGCTCTCCAAACACACTGTCAGTAGAAAAGGCTGCAGCACACAGCCAGCATGATACCACCTGAGTGAAACACTCACAGACCAACTGAACTTGGCGCGTGCGTACATATGTGCCTAAACAAGCTGCAGGTGCACGCACACCCATGAGGACACACATTGCAGGGATATCAGCGATCACATCACGTGTGGGCGCTGGAGCCGGGGGCCTAGGGGTGAGGGGATGAGGTAGCCACGATGGCAGTCACTGGCTCCCTCTGGTTACTTCATTCAATAATATCTAGTGGGCACACTAGCCACACTGTGTGTTCAGCACCCACCGGTGGCTCACGGCCACCTTATTGGACATGCAGGTACAGGACATGTGTGTCATGGCAGAAAGTTCTGACGTAGAGCTTCCGTTTTTGTTTTCATTTCCTGCCCCAACAAAAATGTTTTCTTGCTCATTTAATTTAAAAATATATGTAATTTTGCCAAAACCGGTTTGGCTCAGTGGATAAGAGCGTTGGCCTGCGGACTCAAGGGTCCCAGGTTTGATTCCGGTCCAAGGTACGTACCTTGGTGGCGGGCACATCCCCCGTCAGGGGTGTGCAAGAGGCAGCTGATCGATGTTTCTAGTTCTCTATCTCTCTCCCTTCCTCTCTGTTAAAAAAAAAATCAATAAAATATATTTTAAAAAATAAAAATATATGTAATTTTGAATGTTTCTCCCATTTTCTCTTCAGGATAAAAACGCCTCACAGAATCTGATGAGAATAATGCGCTGTTCAAGGATTTGGAATCCAAGAGTTTCACACACACATACACACACACACACAGTTTTCTGTACCTGTTCAGCGTGGGTCCTGCTGGAGCTGGTTTGAGACCCAGGGGTCATTTCATTCACTCACGCACACACGCGCCTGTCACACCAACAGCTGAGCACGTCAGACACGGCGGGCGATGGGAAATAATAGAATGTGCCATCCCTGTCCCCCAGGGCTTGAGCTTAAGCGGCCTCGCAGAAGCGAGTGCCAGTGTCACTTGAGCCAGGATGCTGGGGCTGCCGAGGACGGAGGTGTCATTCGGCTGAGATGCTGCCCAGCAGTCGTGAGGGACAGGCGACAATATACTGAGCCCGAAAAGGAGGGCGGGAACGCCAGGCGGAGGGAACAGCACGAGCAAATGCTCAGAGGAGCAAGTGCCAGGGAGCCCTGGGCAAGAAACCGGCGTGCCAGCCTGTCTCGGGCAGCCCGGGGAAAGCTGGGGCACTAGGGAGGGGCCAGGGGGTGAGGTGGCCCCAGCAGGGGAGAAGTGTCACTCCACGGAAGGGTGGCCCAGGGGATAGACGGAGGGAGAGTGGCCTGAAAATCCCAACAGGCCACCAAGCAGGGGGCCATCCTGGCAGAAGAGCAGACCAGACCCCGAACCACCAGGGTCCCCGTATGAGGTGGCAAACGTGAGTGTGAGATGCGGACAGGCAGGGCATATATATATGCAGCCTCTGCCCCCCGGGAAGCGGTGGGACAGTGACGGGAGAGGCAGGAAGGAAGCTGAGGTTTCTGGTTGGTGTCTCCCCGGCCCCAGAGCCCCGCGATGCCACCCGGGATCAGAGGTGCGGTGCGGTGCACCCGCTAACCGGGCCCCTCTCCGCCCTTCACACACGGACGACACCAAGGCAAGAAGAGGGACTTTCTAGGGGAGACCTTCAGAGACCTCACCGAGCCCGCAAAGCACACGGAGGTTCAGAAAGTGGAACCAGGCGGGAGAGGATCAAACAGTGAGGCCGAGAAGGGGAAGGCGTCCGGCTGGCCTCCACAGGTGACCTTCTGGACAGGTTTTCGGGAGAGAGGTGACATTGGAACCTCCAAAACTGTATGTGGGTTCAGTGGGAAAGGAGGAAGAGGAGGAGGAGAGGTGTGATCTCGCCTTGCATGGCTGCTGGGTTAGAAGCAGCGTGAAACATGACATAGATCACTTATTTAGCAAGACAGGTAACGCGTGAGTGGCCCATCTCTGCATCCATCACCGCGGACACACGCTGTGGCAGGCGCCGGCCCGGGGCGGGGGTGGGGGTGGTGGTGAGGGGAACTTCTGATGTGGCGCTGACAGCCTGGCTTCATGGGTGGTTAGTTTTAGGACCCTAGGATGGATGTTGTAGCTTCGATGATAGAATGGACATTAACAGAGCACTGCTGGTATTTTACTGTACAATTTCATCCGCACTTATTTTATCAGCTTATTGCTTATATGTATGGAAGGAAGGACGTGGTGGGCCTTTTAAGCCCAGGGGATCTCAATGCATGAGATCATCTGAAACCGGTTTGGCTCAGTGGATAGACCCTATGAGACTGAAGGGTCCCGGGTTCGATTCCGGGCAAGGGCATTTATCTTGGTTGCAGGCACATCCCCAGTGGGGGCGTGCAAGAGGCGGCTGATTGATGTCTCTCTCTCATCGATGTTTCTGACTCTCTATCCCTCTCCCTTCCTCTCTGTGGAAAATCAATAAAATATATTTTTAAAAAATACATGAGATCAAGAGGCGAGCTTAATGCTTACACGTGTCTCTGTCGGTGTTCTGGGGGCAGGTTGGGGCCGGGTGGTGGATAAAGGGTGGGAATCCACTCATCTGAAATCCACCCCCCCAAATACCTACTTCTCGGCGACAAGGCACTCTATTTTTATGGTAAAGATAGTGCCCAGGAACTCTGGGGATATGGAACCTTTGAAGGGATACTTCCGGCCCTCAGAGAGCTGGAAGCACAGAGTGGACTCTATCCGTGAAAACAGTCTTAGAAATTCCACCGGCGATTTGGTTTAAATCGGGAGTTAAGAACTAGAAGTCAGCTGAAACCGGTTTGGCTCAGTAGGATAGAGCGGTCCCAGGTTCGATTCCAATCAAGGGCATGTACCTTGGTTGTGAGCACATCTTCAGTAGGGGGCGTGCAGGAGGCAGCTGGTCGATGTCTCTTTCTCACCGATGTTTCTAACTCTCTATCCCTCTCCCTTCCTCTCTGTAAAAAAAAATCAACAAAATATATTTTCAAAAACACTAGAAAATCAGGACTCGGGGTTCACTTCGCCTTCCTGCTTTCTCCTCCTGCACAGACTTTCGGTTCCCCACTGTGCTCTCCAGGGAGCCCCTGAAGGTCTGGGCTCGACACCCGCAGGTTTCCAAGTGAACACACGGCATCAGCTGTAGAAGCTTCCTCGCCGCAGAGCCAAACGGATGGAGAGCGGGCGCGAGAGCTTTAAATACACAGACGCACGGAGAGATTTAAACCGCAGCCGCCAAAAGGCTGGGAGTCCAAGATCAATCACTCCCGAGTCCAAGTCTGTAATCAGAGAGTCTGTCACAGCACGAGCGGGGGTGCCAAGAGCACCGAGCAGGCACCGGGCCCAGAGCCGCGGAGACTCGCCGCCAGCACCGGGTGGTCGTGGTGCCGGAGGGGGTTTCAGAAGCAACGCTCTCTGACGCTCAAAACAGAAGCCAGATCGCACAGAAGCCAGAGCGCATCCTGGAATTCAGCAAAAATGCAAAACAGGCCCGGGATTGAGCCAAAACGAAATGTGCCAAGTAAGCAGCAGGCCAGGCACGGCTGGGACCCATTTTGAACGGAGCCATCGAGTGCGGGAGCGCGCGGGCGTCCTGGACGCACCTGCCTAAGACAGGAAGGCCCTCCAGCAGAGGCTGCCCCTTGCAAGGAGCCGGAGCAGAAGGAGGGAGACACAGCTGGGTTCCCAGCGCAGAAACGTCGCCGGCTGGCAGGGACCTGAAGCTCTCCTGACACAGCAGGAGCCGTTCAGAGGCGGGAATGCATGATTCTGTTTAATCCTTCCACCAATACTGAGGTGGGGGCCAGGTGCTCCATTTGACAGGGACATGAGGCTGAGCTCAGCTCAGTAACATCCCACGTCACACCCCCGTCACCTGGGGGAGCTGGGATTCACACCGGTGCCTGTCAGGAGCCCAAGGTTTTCACACGTCACCCCTGAGCTGCAAAGGAGACGCAGATTTATTCACTTCTCAGTGCCATTAGGAGAAAAAAAACAAATCCATTTTTAGCCAGGGATGCAGAGGTCTCTGTGCAGAGACGTCTCAGCCAGCACATCCTTAAGAAATAGGTGGGAGAGTCAGGCCATGGAAGGCCATGCGTTCTGGGGAGGAGAATGCCCCTGTGGGCTGCAAGGTCATGGAAGCTTCGAGGGGGAGTGGGGAAATCAATTCTGCACACACCCCTGGCCCTGCTCGGCCGGCTGTCCTGCCGGTGCTGATGCTGCAGGCAGGCCTGCAAACGCTGGGCTCTGTCCTGTCATTCCAGGGCCATTAGAGCAGTGGTTCTCAACCTGTGGGTCGCGACCTCTGTGGGGGTTGAACGACCCTTTCGGGGGTCGAACGACTCTTTCACAGGGGTTGCCTAAGACCATCGGAAAATGCAGATATTTACATCACGATGCATCACAGTAGCAACATTTCATGGTGGGGGGTCACCACCACATGAGGAACTGTATGCAAGGGTCTCGGCCTTAGGAAGGTTGAGAACCACTGCATTAGAGCCAGCAATGCCTCTGAGGCCTTACACCAGATGGCCCTCTGCAGGAGCCCTGTCCCGGCTGCGTCACCCGCCTCCCGGCTGCCAACAACGGGCCGGGTTCCCAGGCCAGCTTCCCCCGCTCTCTGCTCGGCACATACACCGGCCAGCAGCGTGTGCCCCTGACCCGCAGCTCTGAATGAGCGCTGTCACTGGGGTGCTGGGGACCGTCCCTGGCAGGAGCTCTGGTGCCGGCTGGCACAGTCCCTGGCTGTCTCTGAGCCCTCTGCCTGCCAGCGGTGCCAAACAGACTGGCGATTGTCTGCAGGCGTGTGTTCTTCTCTTGCTGGGCTTCCCGCTGTCCCGCTGCAACGCGGTTCACACCGCAATAAATGCAGATCCTCAGCGCCAGCGCCTGGAGTTTGGACAACTGTCTACAGACTGTGTCACACCCACCCACATGAGACAGAGGCCCTTTTTTTTTTAATCCTCACCCCAGGATATTTTTCCATTGGTTTTTAGGGAGAGAGGGAAAGACAGAGAGAAATGCATCGATTGGTTGCCTCCTGCATGCGCCCCCGCCCAGGGTCTGAGCCAGGGAGGACTCTGCAACCGAGGTGCATGCCCTTGATTGAATGGAATCGACCCCGGGACCCTCAGCCCACAAGCTGACACTCTCTCCACGGAGCCAAACCTAGGCTAAGGTGGAACAAGGCAAGGGGACATTTTGATCCCCTCAAAAAAGTTTCCCTTTCCAGCCCATCCCCTTCCCCAGCCATGATGTGGTTTCTAATTTCTGTCGCCGACTTGTTTCTGCATGTCTCCTGAATAAGCATTTCTAAGACATAATTAGAAGATTCCAGATGACTATCCACGGGTCTCGGGAGGGTGAACCACACTTTTAATTATATTTACTTGTATTCTGCCATTCTCATGCACGCTCGCTATACAAAATACAAAACAAAACAAAATATTAAAAAAAAAAATGTAAGAGTCATCTGTGATCCTATCACCCAGAAATAGCCACTGTTTGTGTTTGGGCGAACAGACGTGCATTGATTATAGACCAGCTCCTGGGTGTGGCCTGACTCCGCTTCTTGCAAATAAATAAAACTTGTCGCTGCTATGTGGGAGGCAGCTCGCTCCAAAAGCAACCTGCAATTTAAGGGGCCCAACCCTTGGGGTTCAGTTGGGGCCGACCTCTGAACTGGCTGTTCACTGTCCTCTGTGGACTGTGTGTGGCAGGCCCCTGCCCACTACCGCTCAGGGCCCCTGCCTCCCTGCGCTGGGGGGATGACCAGCTCCGTGAGATGCACCCTCCGAGGTGGATGCCCTTTTGCCACTAATTCAGACCATCCATCCATGCCTCGGCCTGCAGGCCTGATCGTGGTTCCTCCAGCCACTTCCACCAAACACAACAGACATGCCCTTCCTCTCACGGATATAGATTTTCTTTCTTCACAAAAAAACACACACAACACTTGAATGACATTCTTAATTTGAGCTGGAGTTTTGCAGAGATCCAAAGGCTACAATGGTGTCAGTTTCAGGGTCTCCTTTTATTTACACCCCCGAGTAGGAAGGTGGCAAATGCCCGGCCTGATTTATGACACTGAGGCAGGGCGCCATCGATTCTGACAATGCTGTGTCATGTGTGTGTCTGTGGGTGAAAATGTTTAAAAAAAAACGGGGGTAAAATGCTAACATCGTCTGACATTTCCCCCGCCCTTCTCCTGTGTCTGAGTCTACCCCCTCAGCGAAGGTCAGCATCCCTGCCTTCTCTCCCCGCTCCCACCGGGCCCCCACACTCCGTCCAGCTCCCTGACTGAAGGCACACCAGCCAGGAACATCCGGCCGGGAGCTCCCACACAATGAGGAACACACATGTGGGGGGCCTTCTCATCTCTCGTGTTTGGTGAAAGAAAAATGCACCAACTGTATGAATGGAAATCCAAATACGGGTCTGCCCATAAATCACGCCACCAAGGAACTGCCTTTTTGAAAAAAGAAAAAAAAGATGGAGCTGATTCCGAGCCCCACAGGAGGAAATACGTGATTCTCTGCCTGCCCTCACCCTCTCAGCGCAGAGGCCAAGCGGCTGTTCCTCAGACCAACACCGTCAACGCCTCGAGGGAACGCCATAGGGTTCTATTCTGTCGCGTCCTTTACTCTGTACAGAACGACAGGCAGTGCGGGGAGGCATACCGTTTGAACACGGTGACATATTACCGCTGTCGCTACAGGTGATGAAACCCCAGCCCGCTACTCCTGGTACCGTGGAAGCAGGGGCTGCTGGGTTGGCATGTATAGACGTATGACTGACACGGAATTATTTCACAGTTCACTGCACACAGTTGAGCCCTGACTACCTCCCAAAGACCTCTGCTGGCTGCTAGAAAAACCAAGGTGATTAAGACAGAGGTCCCCCGGGGCTCCTAGATCTGGTGTCTAAGGAAAGAAATGACCTTTGGGAGGCAGGGAAATGGCAAAAATAACATCAAAGTGTAAGACGCAGCGGGGATCCGGAGGAGGCCTGGCAGAGGTGGCGGAGTGCCGGGCTCTTGGGGGACCCACCCTGCATGCAGGCCTCTGCTCGGTCCTGAGAAGCAGGCGGGGCTGCGAACCCACCGCTGCAAGGAGTGCCTTTCTACCGGCTCTGCTGTTGTGACTGAGGGGTCCTTCTCCACGCACTGACAGGTGTTATGTCAAGTACTGTCCATCGAAAAGAAGGCTGGGACGCGGAGGGAGGGCTTTCTGAATAGTTAGGATGAAGCTTGGGAGCGCTGCCAAGCCAAGAATCTAAGACAACTGGTTCCGGGATGCTTGAATTTATCTGGGTCAGTGGTTCTCAACCTTCCTAATGCCGCGACCCTTTAATACAGTTCCTCATGTGGTGACCCCCAACCATAAAATTATTTTTGTTGCTACTTCATCACTGTAATTTTGCAACTGTTGTGAATCGTATCTGTGTTTTCCAATGGTCTTAGGCGGCCCCTGTGATAGTGTTGTTCGACACCCAAAAGGATCGAGACCCACAGGTTGAGAACCGCTGATCTGGGTCCTTGTGGGGGGCTCGGAGGGGTGATGAGAAAGTTGGTCTTGGAAGGATAGAGAGTCAGAAACGTTGACGAGAGAGAAACATCAACCAGCCGCCTCCTGCACACCCCCGACTGGGGATGTGCCCGCAACCAAAGTACATGCCCTTGACTGGAATCGAACCTGGGACCCTTCAGTCCACAGCCCAACGCTCTATCCACTGAGCACACCGGCTCCGGCTGGAACACACCTTTCAGAGCACCACCAACCCAGGCACGGGTGTGACTGTGGTTGTGCCCGCGCCTGCTGCTTGCCTGCTTGTCCTCCCCTCTCTCTCTGAGACGGATGCTCACTCACACTTCCCTGTTTTCCATGCCATCCCTGGCTCTGGCATTCTGTCCTCCGCCCTCGCCTACCTGCTGCCCGGGCTCCTCTCCCAGGAATCTAGCCTCAGGGCGGACCTGCAGGCTCTTCCCGGAGCCCTCTGTCTCCCAGAAAACAATGACAGAGGAGGAGGGGGGAGTGGCAAGAGGCAGAGGCTCGCACCCGAAGTGACAGCTCCCAGCTTCCCCGAGGACTGGCCTGGACCACAGAGATGGCGTGCGGCCCTCAGCTCCCCCACGTCTTCTGCCCCCTCCTGTTCTGCTCACAGGAGGGTGCAGGTCCGCGGGGCCCAGGGCGCTCTGCAAGGAAAGACCCGGACCCTCTGCCAACAGCAGTCGCCAGCCTTTCGGACCTCAGGGACCACCGGTTGTGGACCGCTGCTCCGGAACGTTTAGAATATTCTAAGACAGTGGTTCTCAACCTTCCTAATGCCGTGACCCTTTAATACAGTTCCTCATGTCGTGGTGACCCTCAACCATACTTCATAACTGTAATTTTGCTATTGTTCTGAATTATAATGTAAATACCTGTGTTTTCCGATGGTCTTAGGCGACCCCTGTGAAAGTGTCATTCGACCCCCCCCAAAGGGGTCGCGACCCACAGGTTGAGAACCACTGTTCTAAGAGGACAGTGCTGTGAGCTGGAAGGCCTCGATCCAAATCCCAGCTCGGTCACAAAGCTGTGCAGCCACGGGCAGGTGGCTGGACCACTCCGTGTCCCCGTGTCCTCCTTCCGATGAGGAGAGAAAAAACGATCCCTCCCTCACTCTCAGAATGTGAGGAAGATTCAAGCACTTTCTGTTCAAACACAGAAAGTGCCTAGAACACTGCTGATCCCACAGCGGTGCCCGAGGAACGGGAGCTGAGATAATAGTATTATCTTATTCGTGACACGCCTCGTTATCCGCGTCCCATTCATGGGTTGCTGCTCACGACACATGCGTGGCCCGAATCCGTGCAGGGTCAGGAGTCACAGAGAGGTGGATTTTTTAAAAGGACAGCCAGCTCGGCATTCATCCGCTCAGGGGGGTTTCCGAGCGTCTGCCCGGTCCCAGGCCCTAAAGACGCAGAGACAGAGTTCCCCGCTTTCCCGGGCTGGCTGGCTGCCGTCCGGCGGGAATAAGGACACGAGGAAGCTGAGCCGGTGCTGAGTGGCTGTGAGGGACCGGGGCCTCCCCGCAGGAGGAAGGCAGCAGCGGCTCCGCCAGCAAACTCTCCGAAGACACCTTCCTCCAGGCGGAGAAATGACAGAAAATGACAGCCGCAGCTGCTGCGAAGGGGAGTCCCGGCTCCCCGAGAACCAGGCAGGAAGCCACGAGGGCGGGGGTGGGGAGTGGGGGAGAGACAACTTCCACGTGAGGAATCAGAAGAACCCACCAACGTGCATTTGGACCGGTCTCCTCCACACCCTGCAGACATCGAGCAGATGAAGGGAACTTTATTTTTAAAAGAGAAATCTAATTTAGATCAACATTTATAAAATACACCTCTCGGAGAAGGATCGCGGGGAGGGACTGCCATCGGCTCTTCGCCTCTCCAGGAGCCGCTTTTATCCCTGGCGATCGCGTTCTTAAGGAAGTTGTTTATAGCTGCGACGAGGCGTGCCCAGGACTCGTTCCCTCCTGTGTGGCCTACCGGGGAGCTCGAGACTGAATTTTCCCCGGGACCTGCAGGTGCGCAGTCTTCCCCGAAATGACTTTATTCCTGGCCTTATTCTCTTCTGTTCTACTCGAGCATTTCCTTGGATTGTCTCCTTACAGTAGCACGAGTGTGCATGTCAAGTAAATGCCCCAAATCCTCTTTAGCACAAGTTAAATGATAATAAGTTTCCAGCTCTCGGTAATCTGGCATGCTGAACTCTGCCACACCTGGGAGTGCCCCCTCTTCTCTCCCCTGCTGGACAGGTCCTCTCTTTCCACGCCTCCGTGCACTTACCGGTGCCTCCACCCAGCTCGGACCCCTGCACAGAGGCCTGCTCTCCCCTGCAGCCCTTGCAAAGAGCCCCCTCTTCCACTACAAGACTGTTGGCTGAGCCTGGCCGGATGGGTCACTCCCTCTCCCCCTGCACGCCTGTGCACTGTGACCGAACCTATCTGGGTGCCCTTTGATTCTGTGTGCGTTCTACAACCCGTTTGCCCGCTGGCATTGTAATCCTCTTGGTGGGCAGGACTTCTGCTCGAGTCTGTGTCTCCCACAATGCCCTATGGAGTGCCATACGCAGCTGGCACTCCACAAATCATGGGTGGTTTATGTCTCTTTCCCTTCAAAACATACACTATAAAGCAAGTGATAGGCAAATGGTTAATATCCTGAAAAAATAAAACAACTCAAGACAATTTGCTAAAATGCAAACAGCTAAAGAACACAGAAGGTGCTTAACTTCACTAGTACTAAAGAATACAAGTTAGCCGAAACCGGTTTGGCTCAGTGGCTAGAGCATCGGCCTGCAGACTGAAAGGTCCCAGGTTCGATTCCGGTCAAGGCCATGTACCTTGGTTACGGACACATCCCCAGTAGGGGGTGTGCAGGAGGCAGCTGATCGATGTTTCTCTCTCATCAATGTTTCTAACACTCTATCCCTCTCCCTTCCTCTCTGTAAAAAAATTCAATTAAAAAAAAAGAATACAAGTTAAAATGATTTAACTTTTATATCAAATTAGCAAACATTAGGGGGAAAAAAAATCTCAGTGTTTCATGCATTTGAGAGCACAGGGCGATGGATACTCTCCTAACTGCTGGTGTTTTCAGTACAAACTGAAAACAATTTGACAACAGATACCAAATCTTTAAAATGTTTATATACCTTGATCAAACCAATTTGGAGGGCTACAGGCGAGGGAATTATTCCAAAATTTAGAGAAATCTTTTGGCACCATATACCCTTCCCAGGGTTATAATGTTGAGTCTTTATGTACAACCTAAATGTGCAATAAGGAAATGATACATCCATTTGGTGGACTGTTGCACAGCCATTAGAAATGGCAGTCGGCGAGTTTTTATGAATTTAGAGGGAATATTTATACCCTAATGTTAAATGGGAAAAACAGAATACACAATTATGTAAAATGAGAATTCCAACTACAAAAACAAATGCTCGGAAGGAAAGATATCAAAACGGTAAAAGCAGTTTTACCTGCTTATCGTTTCCCAGATTTTTCTGGAAGGATGGGTAACTACCGGGAAAGATACTTTGCAAATTAGATTTTTCTTTTGTTTGATACAAGAAACAGTCTCACAAGCACTGTGTATTAAGCTTATAGGACACACGTTTATTTTTCTTGTTGCCCTTTTTTAAAAAAAAACTAATACACAGAGAGGAAAGACAGCGTTGGAGAGAGGGAAGGGGAAAGTGGAGGCAGCTCTCCCTCCTGATTCCTCTCTGCTGCGAGGGGGGCCTGTCATCTTTGGAGCCAGAGAGCCGGTTCACAAAGGGTTGGCACCCAGGTGGCCTGCGGGCAGGGCCAGCCTACGGCCCCTGCTGCTCCTGATCATCACGCCTGGGTTACACAGATGGGACCCCCAGAGAGCGAGAGAGCGAACAGGGCAGAAGCAGGCGAGCACCACGTCCTGGTGGTGATTCACATATGACACAAAGGGCTGGCTTCGGTGGATGCCATTGTGAATGGTTCCCCCACACACACTCGCCTTTCCAGGTTTTCTCTAAGGCGATAGATAGTAACGTCTTATTTACGTGCAGGAAGAGAAATGCAACTGAGTCCACGGAACTGGGAGGGTGAGCAGCGAGAGAGAGGACAGGCGCTGCTTCCCCTCCTAAGGATGCGGGAGTTGGGGGCAGGGTGGGTGTTCAGGGAGGAGAGGGGCGCGTGTGTCTGTGTGTGCATGGAAGGGGGGAGTGGCTTAATGGGGGCAGTGCTGGAGGCAAGGAGGTTGGAGCATGTGTTTCGTGCGTGGGGGTGAGCAGTTGTGTGCAGGGAGTGTGCACAGAGGTGAAGAGGGTGGAGCGCGCACGCGCACATGTATGTGTGTGTGTGTGTGTGTGTGTGTGTGTGTGTGTGCAGGTGCCCACATGTGTGTGGGACGTGGCGTCCCCTGTGACAAGCAGCAGCAGGACCTCTGGAAACTTCTGCAAAGGGGAGCCCTGCACCTCGGGCCCACAGCCCCGCCCTGCAGTCTCTCCACCCTCACAGCACACATACATGCTCCGTGCAGCACACACGCGTGCTCCGTGCAGGGCCTGCACGGAGCTCGCCCCTGCCAGCCCGGGGGAGGGGACTGCAGAGCAGCTTCGTCTCGGTGGGACCGGCCACGCAGACTGGGGTTCGGGGAAAGCTTCCGGTTGCTCGCTCGGCACGGCTGGCAGGACGGGTCCTGGAGGTGGCACTTCTCAGGCAGCTCTGCCCCCTTGGCGGTGGGCGGGCTGCTCCCGGGCAGGACAAGCGTGGCTCCATCCCGGCAAAGGGCACAGGGCAACCTCTAGGCTTACCATCCCAACACGCAGAAACGCAAGGACGTGCCCCAGCCTTCCTGCCCCAGTGCTTCTGTCCTGCCAGGTCCCGCTCCATCTGTGTCCACAGGTACAAACAAGACCGGGATGTTCCCCACCCCCACCCCCGGGGCCTTGGACAGCCATTTCCAGAAGGGACGGGTTTGGAGATGAGCGCGTGCTGAGGAAGCAGCTGGGTGTGTGTGGCTCGGTGGCCAGCTAGGTCAAGGTGAGGGGTGAGTGTAAGGCAGATGGGCGGTGACACAAACAGGCGTCCTCAGGCGCTGGCGGGGAGGAGGAGAGCGGGGGAGAGGCCCCAGACCAGCCGGAGGGGCCCGGCTCTGGAGCAATCGTCTTGTGAGTGCCAGGCTCGGAGCCCCACAAACAATCCCCCTCCCTTTCCTACCGAGATTTCATTCTAAGAGGTTACGCCACTTGCCTAGGGTCACAGACCTGGACCTGGCTTTTGGATTGAGATGGGCGGCCCCAGGTCTAGGATTCTTTCTGTCCCCGATAGCACTGTGTCTGTCCTCCAGCAGAGGCAGGGGACCCTTATTCCCCCCCCGCCACCAGACAGACGAAGCAGACAGAGAAGACTGAGGGAGACCCAGTTAGGTGTGGGGGGTGGGGTGGGGTGGGGGGAGGAGGAAAGGGGGGAGCAGAGGTAAAGCGAGGAAGGGTAAAGAGGGGAGACAAAGATCCGTCCAGGACCGCCGAGCAGCCGAGAGGTGGGGAGCGGAATTAGGGTACATGAATTCCTAACAGGTCAAGTCACCAAGGTGGTAGTCAAGGGTCATCATTACCTAAAGCTCTTAGGTGACTTTTGGGTCTACATTGGGGAGTGGAGAGAGGACCCTTCACTGCTCAACCAATAAAATCCATGGTGGCATTTTCCTACTGAGACTTCACCCAAGTCACGGGGGGAGGGGGCGCCCTGGTCAGGAAGCCCCCGTTAGCATCTTGCACGATTCCATCTAACTATGTCCCTTGGAAAACATATACGTCCCAGATAAATGTCCCATATCGTACGATTTTAAAAGAAGGGAAGACAATTACATGAAAAGAATAGCATTTTTAAAGAACAAACTTCTGAATTTTTCATCACCAAAGACCAGGATGTTTTTAACCAACAGAAATAACCTAAGAACTAAACGGAAGAAGTCTGTGCTTCTTTGCCTTTCCAACCTCGCCATCCACCTCTTTTTCATCGGGCTATCGACTTCTGGGGAAAGAATGATTCCAAGTGATCCCATGGACCCCTTTCTTTTCACGAAAGTCAAGGAAATGCTAAAATCCAGGCGGATGAGCCCTCCTCCCCTTGGAGAGAGGGGGCTCCCCCCGCTCACCTCCCTCCCCCCGTCACACCTCCCAGAAACAAGGCTTTGCACTGAGCGAGACACAGCAGTGACCTCCGAACCGCTTTCCTTTGGCGGCAGGCAGCTGCCGGGAGCCCTTGCTCTCCCATCTTTCTGTGAATCAGTCAGGGTAAGTGCTGCCTCTCCTTGCATCCAGAGCAGCGGTTCTCAACCTGTGGGTCGCGACCCCTTTGGGAGTGGAACGACCCTTTCACAGGGGTCGCCTAAGACCATCGGAAAATGCAGATAATTACATCACGACGCATCACAGTAGCAACATTTCATGGTTGGGGGTCACCACCACATGAGGAACTGTATGCAAGCAGGGTTGCAGCCTTAGGAAGGCTGAGAACCACTGATCTAGAGGAACACAAGCATCTCGTAGAGGAAAAGGGAAAATCTAGGGGCCTCCGAACACAGCAGCCAGTAGGCTAGCATCCAGTTCACCTTGCTGTCCTACCCCCTCCTCTCCCTAGACTTGCTTCAAACCACAGAGCAGGCCGGGACCCCAGGGCTCAGGCACCAAAGGGACTCAGACACGGCCCAGCAGGACGAGGCTGCCTGATTCCTACCCGGTCTGACGGGCCTGGTCCTAACTAAGGCCTCCCCTCCGCAGCCCCCTGCAGTCACATGCTGTGTCAAGTGATCTGCAGCTTCGGCTGCTCAGGCTGCAGGGAAGGCGACGGCGGGAGAAAACAGAGCGTCGGAGAGGGGCTCTCTCCTGAGCACCTCACCACGCCCCGGCTTAGGAAACACACCTGCCCGGGTACCTTTCCCCAGAGGCCCCAAGGCCTGCGAGGGCCCCTCCGAGGTCAACCTCGCCCTCCACCCACCACTGCCTCCTGGGTCCACCCAAGAGAAATAACACTTGCTGATGTCGACCTGGTTCAGAAATGCAGACGTGTCACCAACTGGGCAGGGACGGAGACTGAGAAAAGACTCTCCTCACCTCCCTCTCCTCCCCCCATAGCGAGGCCCACTGATGGCTGTGTCTATGTGCCCAGCTCTCGGCTTCCTTCGCCACCAGCAAACTTTGTGACTCGGTGTGTCTGCAGAGCGAGGCGGCGAGCAGCCTCTGGGGTAGGGTAAAAGGGGAATGTAAATTGGGAATGCGCTCTTCAGCCAAACTCACCCCTCAGGTGTCCCCCTGAGCCCCGAACCTGGCAGTGGAGGTGGGAGGTGAGAACAGTGTCCGTTCTTTTTGCCGGCCCTGGAAGAGCTGGTCCAATCTGGGTTCTGATGGTCTCACGTCCATCTGGATCCTCTCTGTCTCTGTCTCTGTCTCTGTCTCTCTCTCTCTCTCATTCACACACACACACACACACACACACACACACACACACACTGGATCCTCTCT
>PVJN01017717.1:0-40060 GCA_004026805.1 Lasiurus borealis
AAAACAGTATTAAAAACACACAAATGCAATTACATTATTCAAGATTGCTTATTAAATGAAATACATAATCTGCAATTATTTTTTTCCTCGGGTATTTGCTTTCAGGTAGTTGCTTTCCTCTGTTAATTTGCTAACATACACTATTCTTAAGTAGCATCAATATCATCACCAATCATCTGAATTACATATACTATTTATGAGTATAAACAAATCCAATCCTTATTTGATAATTAAAGGAGCATAGTTGAAGAAACACTGGGAAGATTCATAGCTCTAAAGCCAGCAACAGAATCTAAAACATGTGAAAATATTGGATAGAAAACTCCCTTGGCAAATATGCTTGATCTGCATTTTCAAAGAAAATTGAAACTATACCTTTACATATATTAGATATTAATCACTAAAATGTTATACATAGGAAATAATATTTTCATTCTTCCTATACCAGAGGCACCATGTATTTTTTGGTTTATAATGCAAAAGTGTTTCTCAAATGAGACAGTTTGAAAATTAATAAAATACAGTGTCTTTATGGAAGATTTTGAATGGTTATAAATGATTTTGAGGGATCATTTTGAGTTTAGTTTTATATTATCTAAGTAGTAAAATGTTACAAAGATGATGTAGTATTCATAAACAGGATTTTTTTTGTCCTCCCACCCCATTCAAAACAACTACAGTCACATTTTTAAAATAGTCTTACTTTTATATTATGTTGCCATGTTCATTTTAGAGAGATTTTGTTGTCTTAATTTCCTAGACGTATAGAAAATTTCCATCCTACCAGGTAAGCTGCCTATTTTTTTCTTCTTAAGAGCACCTAACAGTTTTCCCCTATTAGAAAAATAATAAATGATCATTGTAGAAAATGTATAGTGGGTTGGTTGGTGGACTTCAGAGGATCAGTGAACCTTCTGAAACATCTGCTCATGTCCTTTTGTTTGTTTCTTAAAGATTTTCAAACTGCTTCTGTGGAAGGAAAAAAAAGTTTCACTGGTTTCCAAGTCAATGATGAGTAAATATCTCTTTGTGTTTTAATATGTGTGCTTTCTCAGCTTCATCTTTGTATCCATTTTCATTTCTGTCTGTCTCTTTCACGCTCTACAGCTACCTATCTATATAGTTATTATTATCAAGAATGTCTAGGTAACCATTTGTATAGAAAAGAATAGTGGCATCCATGCACATTTTTTTTCTTGCATGATATTTATGTATTTGTAATTTTAATGTATATTGCAAGTGTGCATTCATGTATATTCTTTAATGCTTTATGTAGAAAGTAGAGATCCAGCGCAAACATTCATGCACAGATGGGGTCTGGCTAGCTTGACCCTATCCAGGCCCATCAGGGCTGGGCTGGCCAGGAGGAGGGGCTGTGAGCCTATCAGGGTGGTGTGGGCCCATCAGGGGAAGAGCCAGAGTGGGGGAGGGGATGCAGAGGTTGGCCAGCTGGTCCTGAACCCTTTTGAGGGAGGGGTGATCAAGAGCAGGGCCAGCTAAGGGAAGGGGTACTTGGGGGAGCAGAAGGAGTTGGTCAGCCTCAATCAGAGTGGGAGAGGCCAATCAGACTGGCTCACTGGCTGCAATGGGTATCATAAAGACTGGTTGTTCCAGTCATTAAAGTGTTAGGGTCACTGGCTTTTTACATATATAGATTCTCTGAGATCTTCAAGGACAACTTGATTGTATGCTTATTCTCTTTCTCCAGCATCAGGTGACAGCCAATCAGTTCACTGAGTATATAAAGCACTTCTTAAAAGTAATTTATTGTTGAGTGGAAGAGAGAAGAGAAAGAGAGGCAGAGGGAGAGAGAGAAAGAGAAAAAGAAAGAGAGAGATACAACAATTTGTTATTCCACTTATTTATACATTTATTGGTTGATGTTTGTATGTGGCTTGACTGGGTATGGATCCTGTAACCTTGGAATATGAGGATGATGCTCTAACCAACTACCTGGCCAGAGCTATATAGGGTCAATTACAATAGGAATTCTAAAAAATATGAGTGGAAAAAGCATCCCAACCAGACTGCCACCGGTATATATACTCTCTAAAATTCACTGGGAGACTTTAATGTCTAAATGTTGTTATGGGTTCCGGCATGATAAAAAACGATTTGAAGGGTGCTCCTCCAATGGATGGTAATGTTCATAAAAGAAGACCACAGTTAAGATAATTAGTGAAGTCAATAATTTATATAACTTTTACCTTATGCATCAAATACATAAGTTTATAGAGTAAGACAAAAAATAATTTTCCATTACTACTGACCTATTTCCCCCCTCCTTTTTGTGTGTGCATGTTTAAATAATTCTTTATCATAGGGATATTAGAATGTGAAAGTGTTAGAGTGTGAAAATGTTGCTGACTAATAATGCTTGAAATGCAGACTGATCAGAAACACTAAGAAATGTTACTTAACTAGTCAAATGTTATTGTAGAGATCAAGATACAGGTATATGTGTTCATTACAGTTCAGTATAAATGGTAAAAATAAATCTACCTGGTAGATAAATCTGTCCTTGGACAGTCCATTTAAAAAGACTTTAACAATTTTAAATGCATCATTGGATATTTTATTACTGTTACTTATTGGCTTAAAAACTCAACAATGGGGAAGAAAAATATCCAAATTAATATACATTTCTGTTTTGAATATATGAATATTGCTTTAGTTTTAAGCTGATTAATATTTTTAAAATGTCAGGATCAAAGTATAGAATTAGAATTATATGTCTATAATAATAAATACTGTGTGTCTTTAACATGTAAACATGTTTTATGGAAAGTAATTTCTTATTTTTCTTAACTTATTTTTGCTGTGATTTTAAGAACATAGTTAGAAACATAAGGGATAGAGAAAAGACTATCCCTAGAATGGATGATAATTTTAGTATATTAATTTCAGAAGATATTATTAGAAAACTGTAATATTTGCATTTTCTGAAAGCTATATATAAAGAAAAAAAATATGATTTCATGAAAGTGGTGTGAGTTTTTACGTTATTTATTCTAATTCTATCATTTAGAGTCCAGACAGGCAAACAGAACCACTTTCACTCTTCAAATCATAAGAAATTGAATAAAAGAAATTGATTATTTAGATGACAGGAAAACTGTGAAGCCAAAAAGAGAGCAGTGACTGAATCCAGAAATTAATTCAGTTGGAAACTGGAGCCAATCTGGGGCTAAAGGGAAGTGAAAGCAACCCACTGAGAGCACAGAAGCCAGAGGCCCCTGGGCAGCCTGGGACCACTGCAGGGGCCGCTTAGAAATTGCCGGGACCATAGACAGAGGGGCTGTCTGACTGGAGATGAAGCCCCAACAGAGCTGTGTGCTGTTGGACAGTCAGCCAAAAGACAAAGAGGGAGAGTAATTCCTTGACATTCTCCTGCCTCCTACCCATATCCTTCCAGTGCTTTGCATGGGCTAACTAGGGAGCCAGTTGAAAAGGGAGCTTGGAAAATGTGTTTGTGATACCCTTGCAAATATACATCTAGATTTGCTGATGGAAGGAAAGTCAGATGGATTGCTTCATTTGCTTCTTCTCTAGATGCAGCCTGTGTTCACACCACATTCCTGGAGGGCTGCACCCAGAAAACGCACAGCACAGATTCACAGCAGGAGGGGTCCCATTCCTCCAAGATGGGGGACTTTTTCTCTTCTTTTTACTTAAAGGACATTATCTTTTTTAAAAAAATAGGCTTTCATTGATGTTAGAGGGAAAAGAAGGGAGAGGGGTAGAGAGATAGAAAGATTGATGAGAGAGATACAGCAATCAGCTGCTTCCCCGACACCCCACATTAGAGATTGAGCCTGAATTCTGGGCATGTGCCCTGACCAGGAATAGAACTGGGAACCTCTTGGTTCATGGGTTGATGCTCAATTACTGAGCCACACCAGCTAGGTGATGGGGACTTTTTCAAAGCTTGACTGCAGCTTAAGAATATACCCATTTGACAAGGAAAACTTTTCTAACCCTGCACTGAGTTTTTTACATTTCTCTGCTTAAAGGGAGTCAAATGTGCATTAACATTCTGAAGGCACTCCCCACCTTCTCTTGCTTCTTCCTTTTTGTCCTTCACAACACCCCCAATAAATCTCTTCCATGTGTCTTTAGTAGCTTATAGCAAGGCCTCCATCTCCTGCAATGAAATAGCTGATGCAACTAAGCAGGACTGAAGTTCTGATAATTAGTCACAGAAATTCAGGGACATTTAAAAGCTAGTCCAAGGCAAATGTCATGTGCTCTGATCTGGGTCCTGGTTAGGAAAATATGGGGCTGTAAAACATAGGATGGAGTCATTGATGCGGACGTCCCTGAGCCCATTGGCTCTGCAGATCTTGATGCCTGTGCTAGAAGAGTTGGCTCGTTCCCTACTAAGAGCTAGCACTTCTCCACTGCTATTAGAGTCCTCCTCCCTGCATCTAACAAATATCTCCATTTAGGAGTGTCCCTACCCTTCCCCCTTCCTGACAGGCCTGTACCAACTGTAAAATCCCCACATAACCTTGCCAAGGAGTTCTATGCCTAGTAAGAAGAAAAAGGAGCATATGCAAAAAAAAAAAAAAAAAAACAACTATAAGAACTACACAGTCTGTACTGACCAAGAACCAGGGGAATACAGAGGATGCTTGATCTTGAGAGCTGGGACATGAGATTGGATATGTGAGAATTTGTTAAGTTGGGGGCACATTCTTAATATACTAGAAAATATCCCAAGAAATGAGGGCAAATTTGGCTGATAGCGACTCTTAGAAGCTTGAAGAAATCAAGAGCCAATGCTGAAGAGGAAATGTCTGGGTTGCTCTGATAAACAACAGAGGGAAAAAAAAGAGGTGAGGGAAACTGCATGCTAGAATGGTCATTTTATGTGAGGCCACAAGATTTGCTAGAGGAGTGTGCCCCGTAGGAAGGCCCAGAGTTCATACCTTTCCCCAAGGCCATGCATGGGTATCATATTCTTAATTATGCGCCTACCTCCAAACTTACACATTCTGTTTTCACTCATATTTCAAACATTATCATCAATAGGAAATTCTCCAATTATCTCCAGTGTTCTTAGAATATTATTACTCTGTTCTTAAATTATGTTGTTAATAATTCATTGTATTTATGTATTGTGGTTTAGGTTGTAAAAAAAAAGAGTTTGTAAATAAACCTACTATACTAAAATAATGACCTGAATCATTGTTCTCTACGCTTAAAAGTAAGTGGATAAAAACAGCACAAATTTTCATCAAGATCAGAATCAATAAATATCTACGCAATGGAATAACAATAATGAAAATGAGCACACTATTGTAATAAGTAATGACATGGATAAGTCACAAACATAATATTGAGTGAAGGGAAGCAGATACAAAAGAATACATGATAATCTCACTTATATAAATTAAGCAGGTCTGTAGGTGAACTAGAATTATTCCCAGAAAAAAAAGATACTTTAGAAATCTCATCATATGGAAAAAAACATCTTGGAAAGCTATTTAATTCTAAGTATGTTTGAGAGACCGAGTAGGCCTGGGCTTCATTCAACATTGTTATAACGATGTGGAAAGAACTCCCACTTCTTTCCTAAACCCTTAATATTTTTCTCCATATTCCTATGACAGTATCCCATGATGCCCAGGCTTTCTCTGTTTCCAAATCAGACTCAGAATTAACTCAGACCTAAGTGTTTGAGATCAGGCTATTTAGTTATGCCCACTGAGCTCTGGAGTAATATCTGTGCCTTTTTTACTGATAACAACTTAGACCCAACTGCTCAAGGAAAATATCCTTAGACTTTGTGTTATTTGAGAGTCATATTTATCTACAACCACCACCAATCCCTTATACTTCCCTTTACCCAGTTCTATTTCCAAATACATACCTTCTTATTGACTTGGACTAAAGAACAAAAGGACTACATATTTTTCTACTGCTCTTTTTCATTCTCCCCCTCTTCTTTCCTTGATATAAACAAATACTAATCTGTAGGTTAAGAATCTTTCTGTAAGCCTTAATTTTATCATCTTTCAGGAAATGGTGACTTTACTGTGCCTTAATTCAAGGCTAAACATTAAGAATATGATCTAGTTCTACTTATGAGTTCCTGTGTATTAACTATTATAGAAATTCCATAGTACTGTGCTCTGCTCATAATATTAAATTTCCCTTATCTTGAACTATCCTTAAAGTAAGGCTAGTTCTAGAGAAGGTGTCCAGCCTATGAAGCTGCCCTGTGCTCGCTCCCTCACATTATAATCACAAATAATAGGAAAAAAAAAGTTGAATGAAATGTACTTTACCTGAAATGAAAAAATGCTATTAATTATATTCCATTAAGAAAACACTAAGTTCTCACAGCACTAAATATAAGTAGTGATTTCAATAGATGGCAGTGCAAAAAACATACTCAACGCTAAATTCTGTTTAATCACCTCTTTATATCTCACAACATGAATATGTTCATCATAGACTCTTTAAAAGTGACTGAGGAAATTATCAGAGAAAATTATTTCATTTTGATTACTAGAAAAGTGTCTTTTAAATTATTAAAGTATTCAGGCAAATGCAAAACCTATAATTATGCATTTAAAAACAAGGCAGCATTTCACAGCCACTAAAACACCTCTTCCCTGAAGAAGTGAGCAGTGCTGCTATTCTTCAGGCCATCAAGCCCAGTAGAGATGGGTCCCTGAGAGCACTAAGAATTGAACACACAAAAGGATTTTAGCAGGTTCAACTTGAGTGTGGTCTTAATGGTTGATCTAGAGTCCCACATGGCTAATTGAATTGACAGACACTCAATTATTAAAAGGGTAAAACCTTCTAAATTGCCCATGACTAAAGAGATGTAGAATCTGAATAATTCAAGCTAAATCAATTATTTGTGAAGTTAAATGAGGAGGCCAGAAAACCTCCTAATGTGTAATATTCTAAAAATTACATGTTTTATTGACTTTCAATATTTTTCATTGTTTACATCATGTGTTGAAAATTATTTTCAATAGAGACAAATGATCTGGCATCCCGAGTGTGCCATATTTTAGAGGGGCATTTTGACAACATTTAAATAGAGTTTATGTTGTAGCAACATATTGTGACTGGTTGACTCTATATATTTATAAATTTGAAAGACATTAAAATATGTAACACAGATAGAACATTTTTAAATAGAAAATAGAACCTATGTAGAAATTTTGCTTAATCAAAGAATTTTGAATATAGTGCATAAAATATATTTTCAACAATAGAGTTAACAGAATAAGAATCACACAAACAAAGCATAGCATAGGTAACCTAATTTTATTTGAGAATATTATGTATTGTCTTTCTAATACTGGCCTTTTTTATATGAGTACAAAACATTATAAAAATACTTTTTTATGTCCTGATTTTGTGGCCATAATCTAAACTCAACTGTCAAAAAAATATAATTCTACTACACTTTAAAATTTCTTATTGAATTTTAGCAGTCAGGAAATAAAAGTATTTCCTCTTTGTAACATACATAGAGGTACTAGAAACTATTTTATAAACAGACAAATATTTTGGTCAAGATTATGTTTTCATCTATATATACATATTCTTGAGATCTCTTTGATTTTCCTGATTCATACTGGTCTATTTACTTGTATATTGTTTTCATCTTATTAAAGCTTTTTTTGAAGAATTAAGTATAATAAAGCACTAAGACACACAAAAAATGGAACTGACAGCAAATACTAGGTGATGGGTTTGGGGTGGGGGCCATCTGGCTGGTTCACAGTTGTACAGGGGCTGCTGCTTATAGCTTTCCAGAACTGAGAGAAGAGGCCAAAGACAATTGGCAACTGAAAGTGGAGTTTATAAAGTAGTTGGAATAAGCAATCTAGTTCTATAGAGAAGATATGAATAGATATCTGGAAACACCTAAACCATATGAAGTGTGTGTGTGTGTGTGTGTGTGTGTGTGTGTGTGTGCACGCGAGCGCACACATGCACGCGGGGTTGGGAGGCTCCTATTTTCAAAATCAAAAGTATTTCAATCTCATTTATTGCAAATAGCACTATAGTGAAAAAGATAATGACAGTTTTTAATTTTACAATAAGAATTGAGGTGTTTGTAATATTCAAACTGTGAGAGGGAAAGGTCTTTTTTTTTTTTTATTAGAAATCTTATTGAATAAGTTTCAATTGCATGTAAGGGAAAAAATTGAGTTGTTCTCATTTCTACTCCACAGGATATTTTATTGGTTCATGATCTGGAAGAATAAGTTAATAGTGGAATTAATAACATTTTCACATGAGTTAATACAGTATGGGTAAAAGTATAAATTGGTTGTGGAGTATAAGATGGAATAACAGAAAAATAGTCAAACAGAAAGAAATTGTAACATGCTAAACACACTCAACTGTGTGGAAATGCACATTATTCTGAGTTCAAAAGACAACCTGAGAAAATTGCTACATTAGAATACAATATTTTTGCTAAATAAAATCTGCATCTCAATGCAATTTTATGTTACATAGAAGGTATGTAAAGTTCAAATTTCTAGGAATGTATAAAGTGAACACTAGATTTAATTTTTTTAAAACTTCTCTTAGCTAAGCCATTTTTAAAAATGTATAATCTTTGAAGCCATAGTTTAGAAAAGAGGATGTCAATTCCTGGATTCATGAAGTTGAAAGCTAATGGACTTTTAAATCTGATACACTTATATTTAAATCTTAATGCTATTGCTACCTTGTATGATCTTGGAGAAAATATATTATCTCCCTGTTTCTGCATTTTATTGTCCACAAAAAGGGGCAAAATTACTTATTTCAAGAACTGTTAAGAAAATTAAGTAAAATAATGTTTAATCAACAGATTTGATTCATCTTGTCTATATATATATAAAAGCCTAAGGGACTGGCCGACCGTCCAACTATCTGGTAACTCTGACGTACACTGACCACCATGGGGCAGACACTCAATGCAGCTCATGACAGCAACTTTGCAGAGTGCCCTCTCCCACTCTGGGACCCCTCAGGGGATGTCAGACTGCCAGTTTCAGCACGATCCCCACAGGCCTGGCTGAGGGACCCCACCGGTGCACCAGGCCTCTGGTATTATGTATAAACACACACAAACTTAAATTATTGTGATTTTAAGAGCATATTCAAAGAAAAAAAAGCATTGCAATGTTTACTATGTAGCTGATGAAGCTGGTTTTTAGAGTGAAAAGATTAGTCTTAAAACCCAAACATGCTGAGGAAGGAGAACTAAATATGGGTATCTCTACTTTCCTGACTAAATTTTATTCCTTAACACTTCTCATTCATTGGCACCAGTGAGTTTGCTCTGATTTCCAAAGGCCCCAGGACACTGCATGACCCGCAGTTGTGCTTGAGGCAGCCACTGTTAGGGGAGAACTGGGTTTTGAACATGTTGATTTGCAGGCAACAGGGAGACATTAAAGCCAAGCTGTCAGACAGAGATTTAAGTATGTACATCTTCTCCTCAGAAAAGTGACTTAGGCCGATTAGTTAATTTGAAAATCATTAACATCCTGTGTAATAAAAGGCCAAAACAATTGAAATGACCAGAGACCAGACCACCACAGCCCCTCGTAGGCTAGTCCTGCCTCCAAAAAAATGATTAGGAGTGATCAGGCAGGCAGGGAGAGTGGCTAGGAGAGATCAGGTAGGCAGGCCAGTGGTTAGGGGCAATCAGGTAGACAGACCATCCCTTGTAGGGCTGGCCACCCCCCAGCAAAGAAATAAGGAGGCCCAGGCCAGCCTGTTGCCTGAAGAGAGAGACTACCAGTGGCAATGGAGGAGGGCCTCCAGTGTTGCATAGATGGCCTGGGCAGTGGCAGAGGTGGAGCCAGATGCCTGCAGGCAGGTAAAGGGAAGCTCCAATAGGCCCTGCTCTCAGGCTAGGCCTCAGGACCCTACCTGAGGGTTCCTGATTGTGAGAGGGTGCAGGCTGGGCTACAGGACCCCCTGAGTACACAAATTTTCATGCACCAGGCCTATAGTATAATTATAATTGGTCCTACAATCATGGATACCTTACCTAAAAAGAGAGCACTAACTCAGAAAATGGCTTAAGATTCACTCTTGTGAAACCCATCATTTAAGTGCGAATAGAGGAGACTAAACATGCAGTGGAATCTGAGTGATAGAAATCTGGAAAGTGGAGGAAATCAGGAGAACTTGGGGTCCAAAAAGAGCCCACTGATGCATCAAGGACATCTGAAACTAAATTTGCTGTGGAGCTAAGGCATCACCTTTATAATGTGATATAAACCTGTCTTTAGCCGAAACTGGTTTGGCTCAGTGGATAGAGCACCGGACTGAAAGGTCCCAGGTTTGATTCCTGTCAAGGGCATGTACTTTGGTTGTGGGCACATCCCCAGTAGGGAGATTGCAAGAGGCAGCTGATCAATGTCTCTCGTTGATGTTTCTAACTCTCTATTCCTCTCCTTACATCTCTGTAAAAAATCAATAAAATATATTTAAAAAACAAACAAAAAAAAAAAAACTGTCTTTCACAAGATCCTTGATTTCATTCCCTGGTGCTATAGTCTTCAGGCCAAATATCTTCCTCAGGGAAATCTCAGTTCTCTCAAGGCCTAGCAACTGATGGGACAAGGCCCGCCCAGATTATTGAGAGTGTTTTCCTATAAGTCAAATGATTGTAGGTCTTAATCATATCTACAAAATACCTTCACAGCAACATGTAGATTAGTATTTGAATGAATAACTGGATACTTTAGCCCAGCCTAGTTGAGCCAACAAACTGACCATCACATGTGACCTCTAGTCATACCCCAGAGCCGTAGTTGGCAAACTGCAGCTCAAGAGCCACATGCGGCTCTTTGGTCCATTGAGTGTGGCTCTTCCACAAAATACCACAGCCTGGCTGAGTCTATTTTGAAGAATTGGCATTAGAAGAAGTTTAAGTTTAAAAAATTTAGCTCTCAAAAAATTTCAGTCATTGTACTGTTGATATTTGTCTCTGTTGACCAATGTGTTTGCCAACCACTTCCCCAGAGCAATAGATTTGCTTCTTAAACCCATTTCTCCTGCTTACAAATTTTCATGATATAATAGTTGGATAAAAATTCAATATTTTATTAAATGTACTTTAGATATACATATATATGTATGAATACAAATAAATAAAAGAATACAAATAAATATGTATATATTTATATATATATATAAATATATACATATTTATTTGTATTCTTTTTTTTAATATATTTTATTGATTTTTTACAGAGAGGAAGGGAGAGAGAAAGTCAGAAACATCGATGAGAGAGAGACATCGATCAGCCGCCTCCTGCATGCCCCACAGTGGAGATGTGCCCCCAACTGGAATCGAACCTGGGACCTTTCAGTCCGCAAGCCGATGCTCTATCCACTGAGCCAAACCGGTCTCAGCTATTTGTATTCTTAAGGTTTGTACACTTTATGTATGTTAACCATCAATAAAACATGTTTCAATCCTCACCTTAGGATATGTTTTCAATGATTTTAGAGAGAAAGGAAGGAAGAAAAAAAAGCAACATTAATGAGGGGAGCAAACCACAACCTTTGGGTTTATGGGATGATGTTCCAACCAACTGAAACACTGGCCAGTGCAATAAAATATTTTTTAAATGCCCCTGTGGACTCTACAGTTATCATACATATATATATACGTATATATTTGATAATTTTAATGTTTTTTTCAGATATCCTGAAAAAATATTTCTCATAAGTTACAAATGTATTTATTGTCCACCTACACATTGATAAAAATCCACATTATATTAGTTGCTAAACCTGAACCTCATGTATTCTAGGACCCTTAATACAAAATGCTGTTTTATGATGAACCCAGCATATAGAAAATTTTAATGATATAATTATATAATATAGAATAACAAAGCAATCATTTGTACAATTTAAAATAATTTCATTATAAAAATAGATTTATTTTATTTATCTTTTTTATTAATATACAAAAGTAACATACTAGTAGACTAGTGTTTACAAGGGCAAGACTATTATGATATGTATAATAACTGGATACCAAATCTTATCATGTTAATTTTTGCTATCAGAATCATTGGAGAGTCCAATGTAGATACTTGAAATTTTATTTTGTTCATAATTTATGTGTCATTTATCAAATATAAAAAGATATGAATAGCAATTCATGCTGATCTGCTAACTTAAAAGTCTGAAGTTATCTTATAGTGAGTCCACATTTGATTTGTGCAGATTTTCTGGTTCTTGTAAAATTTGTAATGACTTTTATCACATCACATCACAAGCTTATCTAGTGTTCACCTCAATCTGCATGTAGTGAGTTGCATTTTCTTTCTTATTTTTCAAGGATTATTACAACAAAAGATACAATACTGCATGTAGTAAAAAATAAAGGTATTTGTTAAAAACCTCCTAAATATTAACTGAAATGTAGCTTCTGAGAAACCCACAACAATTCCTTATTTTCCTTATGACATTCTAAATAAAACTTTCAGGTAACCCACCAGGAAAAATTGTTCCACATCATGTGATATCAGGGAACTACAAATTAAAACAACAATGCAATAGTACTACACAGCTATTAGGATGGCCCATATGTAGAACAATAACACCACTAAATGCTGACCAAGTTTTGAAGCAATAGGAACTCCAATTCATTGCTGGTGGGAATGTAAAATAGTATAGACATGTAAAAAGACAGTTTGGCAGTTTCTTACAAAACTATACTCTAACTATACAATTGAGCAATCATACTCCTTAGTATTTAACCAAAGGAGTTGAAAACATGTTCACCAAAAAAAATTACAAATGTTTATACCAGCTTTATTTATAATTGCCCAACCTTGGAGCAACCCAGATGTTCTTTAGTAGGTGAATGGGTAAACTGTGGTACATTCAGACAATTGGATATTATTCATACCAAAAATAAATGAGCTATCAAGCCATGAAAATACATAGAGGAAATTTAAATGCATATTACCAAGTACAAGAAGCTAATCTGAAAAGACGATATACTACATCAGTGGTTCTCAACCTGTGGGTCGCGACCCCTTTGAGGGTCGAATGACCCTTTCACAGGGGTGGCCTAAAACCATCGGAAATACAGATATTTACATCATGATGCATAATAGTAGCAAAATTTCATGGTTGGGGGTCACCACCACATGAAGAACTGTATGCAAGGGTCGCAGCCTTAGGACGGTTGAGAACCACTGTACTAGATGATGCCAACTAGATGACATTCTGGAGAAGGTGAAAATATGGAAATAGAAGATCAGTGGTTGCCAATGCTTGAGATAGTAGGGAGAATGATAAATAGGCTCTTTAGGGCAATGAAAATACTCTGTATGGTACTTAAACGATGGATACATGTCACTTTATATTTGTTAAAACCCATAGCATGTACAAAATGAAGAGTGAACAGTAATGTAAACTATACAATTTGGGTGATAATGATGTGCCAGTGTAGGTTCATCAATTACAATAAATGTACGACTCTCATGGGAACTGTTGATAATCGAAGAGGCTATGCATGTGTGAGGGCAGATGCATATAGGAAATTGCTATATCCTTTCTTCAATTTTGCAGTGAATTTAAGTCTCCTCTAAAGAATTATAGTATATTAAAAATAATTTTTAAGAAAATGAATCCAAATTACATTTGTGAGAGAACTAGGCAAAAATGTTATCTAAGATTTTTTTAAAAGTAGTTTATTTGGTTAGATTAGAAATGAAGTATATTAGAATCTAAAAAGAGAGAGAAGAAAGGATAAGTTCATGCATGGGAATGAGAGCATGGTTTATAAACAGTTTACAATGAGAGAGAGAGAGAGAGAGAGATGGAGTGAGAATGGAGAATATATGTGAAGCTGTTGTAGAAGAGCCTCTCTGTCTAAGACTGAATAAATATGAGAAAAACCTTGGTACACTTGTATATATATTTCAATACTAGAGACCCAGTGCACAAAATTAGTGCACGGGGGGGGGGGAGAGTGATGTCCTTCAGCCCAGTCTGCTCCCTCTCCAATCTGGGATCCCTTGAGGGATGTCTGACTGCCCATTTAGGCCTGATCCAGGTAGGATCCCTCTCACAATCCAGGACTGCTGGCTCTCAACTGTGCACTTGCCTGCCTTCCTGATTGCCTCAAACCACTTCTGCCTGCCAGCCTAATCATCCCCTAACCATCCCCCTGCCAGCCTGATTGATGTCTAACTGCTCCCCTGCCAGCCTGTTTGCCCTTAACTGCCCTCCCCTGTGCACCTGATCCTTTCCAACTGCCTTCCCCTGCTGGCCATCTTGTGGTGGGCATCTTGTGTCCACATTGGGGCAAGATTTTTTGACCACATTGGGGCAGTCATCTTTTATGTTGGAGTGATGATCAATCTGCATATTACTCTTTTATTAGATAAGATACAGGCCTGTGCATGGGTGGAGGCAAACTGGTTTGCCCTGAATAGTATCCTGGATCAGAGTGGGGCATGTGGTGGCCTGTGTGAGGGGCCTGTGGTGGTTTACAGGCTGGCCACGCCCCCAACCACCCAAGTGGAGATCCTGGTATCTGGGATTTATTTTTCTTCTATAATTGAAACTTTGTAGCCTGAAGTGGAGCCAAGCCTTCTGCTCTCACAGGCATTGAAACTTTGTTGCCTTAAGTGCCAGCCAGGCTTTGGGGAAAGTTTGGCTTCCTCCATCACTAGGCACAACCCAAGCCTCCCTCCTGCTCTCTCTGTGGCTGTAGCCATCTCGGTTGGATTAATTTGAATAGCGCTCTGATTGGCTGGGATATGTGGCTTGTGGGTATAGCAGAGGTATGGTTAATTTGCATATTACTCTTTTATTATATAGGATAAAGCTGCACTAATCAGAGTTAGAAAGCACTTGGATAATATAAGTTTAGACACAATAAAGCTAAGTGAGCTAATAATGGTCCATCTTATCTCAAGAACTCAAGATTTTTCACATATCTAAAACTGTATTAAGGGAAAATTAAGATTTTGTATCTGTGTTTTTCTGCTAATAATTGAACTTTTAATTTCTGCTAATATTACCAAATGTTTCAAAACAAGTCAGTTTAAAAAGGATTTCCCCTCACTACTTAAATATGAAGCAATTAGGAAATTCAACTTAATCTGAACCATATAATCAATAATCAATATAAGCATTTCTGATTATCTGGTTGTGTAGAATAGTCTCAAATCTAATTCATTCAACCTTAACTGGCACGAATATACTTGAAGAAAAATGAGAGCCTTGTTAGATTCCAACACTGAACTACTGATAAATCCCATGAAAACATAAAACTGAGGCCCTATAGAAGCATTGCAGCTGGGAGACATTTTTAGTCCAGTTTGCTGAAGCATTAATTATGTCTTTCCTATTTAATATCCTTTAAAATCATTTGCAGGAAACCTTAGTTAAAATATGTCAAGATAAATTAACTGTTCAAAATTATTATATATAAATAAGATATAAGAAGGGACTTCTCAGCATTCATTAGGAGGCCAATCATTTTTATATGCCATAGTCAGTGATATTAATGGCCAGATAATGAATACCTGATCCTATTGCAAGTAGCTATATTGCTGCCAGCTTCCTCTCTTTTCTTCCTTTTCCTTTCCTTCTATTTCCATTCCCAACAGCCTAATTCAGTCACGCTTCTCTATGCTAACACTCTAGAATAATATTTTGTCTTTCTGTATTTCAGCAACTAAAAACTATGCATAACACAAGACATAGAAGCATTTGATTTTGGAAGGTTAATAATATGTGTGCATTAATGCAAATAATGATCACATAATAAATTGTTGGACTTCTAAAATTTAATCTACCTATATTTTGTACTAGAGGCCTGGTGAGTGAAATTCGTGCATGCAGTGTATGTCCCTCAGCCCAGCCTGCACCCTCTCCAATATGGGACCCCTCCAGGAATGTCCAACTGCTCGTTTAGGCCAGATTCTACTGGGATTGGGCCTAAACAGGCAGTCAAAAATCCCTCTTACAACCCAGGACTGCTGGCTCCCAAGTGCTCGCCTGTATGCCTTCCTGATTGCCCCTAACCACTTCTACTTGCTAGCCTGATCATCCCCTAACCACTCCCCTGACAGCATGATTAATGCCTAACTGCTCCCCTACCAGCCTGATTGGCCATAACTGCCCTTTCCTGGAGGCCTGGTCCCTACCAACTGCCCTCCCTTGCAGGCCTGATTACTCCCAACTGCTCTTCCCTGCTGGCCTGATCGCCCACAACTGCTCTCCTTTGTAGGTCTGGTCCCTCCTAACTGCCCTCCCTTGATGGCCATCTTGTGTTCACATGGGGGCAAGATCTTTAATCACATTGGAGCAGTCATCTTGTGTGTTGGAGTGATGGTCAATTTGTATATTACTCTTTTATTAGATAGAATAGAGGCCTGTTGCACTAATGGGGGTTGGCTGGTTTGCCCTGAAGGATGTCCCAGATCAGGGTTGGGTTCCATTGGGGAATGGGGTGGCTTGGTTGAGAGGCCTGTGGTGGTTTGCAGACTGGCCAAAACCCCCAGCGACCCAAACAGAGGCTCTGGGATCTGGGATTTATTTATCTTCTATAATTGAAACTCTTTAGCCTTAAGCAGAGGCAAAGGCAGGCCAGGACTACAGAAGCTTGGCTTCCTCCATCACCAGGAGCAACTCAAGCCTCCTGCTCTCCAGCTCCGTGGCTGCTGCCATTTTTGTTGAGATTTATTTATCTTCTATAATTGAAACTTTGTAGCCTTGATTAGAGGCCTGGGCTCAACAAGGCAGGGGGGGAAAGCTTAGCTTCCTCCATTGCTGGAGAAATCCAAGCCTCCTGCTGGCTCCATTGCCACATCCATCTTGGTTGGGTTAATTTGCATACTCTCTCCTGATTAGCTGGTGGGTGTGGCTTTTTGGTATAGTGGAGTGATGGTTAATTTGAATATTACTCTTTTATTAGATAGGATACTGAGGGCAGAGATCCCAGGACCTTAACTATAGGTAAAGATATTTTATTGATGTATTATATCCTTTGTTTAATCTGAAAATAATGACCTGTCTTTTTCATAAATCTAATTTGCTATAAATCAAACATCACTGCATTTACCAGCTTCTTTTAACTACCAATAAATGCTTACATAAGCCTACTTACACATTTTCTGCTTATTATAGCAAATCCAACTTAACCCTTTCCAGGGTTATTTCAGCTCTTAATCCCATGAACCCAGTAAGCAATTTTATTTCTATCTTTATTTTACAGTTAATCTTTAAGTCATCTCACTTTGCTTTTTCACTAATATGTGAGTGTGACCTAAATGTCATGTCCTCAATATGGAATTCTTTTTTCCCCTTTTTTGAATACTGGGTTCATCCCAGTCATTATTCATCTTCTACTAGAACCAAAATTGTTGGCACTTTGAGGATGGCCTTGTTATATTCTCCAATATCAATTTAGAAATAATCTTTTGAAATGTTCTGTAACTAATGATAATTTAAATTACTGAATAAAAATAAATAATTGTAATTCCAACCAATACTTAATGGGACACTTATGGGCACAGTTATTGACTATTTGGTATCTTCACGTTTCACCTTATCATCTTAATGGAATTAATCCAATAAAATATTACCTATGTTTCTGGGACAAGATTGGGACATAGAAGACTACAGAATTTAGCTCCTCTCATGAACACAATTAATCTGCATCTATACACAGAGCTATTTCCTCTGGAAGAAATCCAGATACTAGCTAAGCCACTCCTCCACATTAGCAAATAAGAAAATACCCACATTACCCATATCAAAATATATAAAAAAGGCTGAGATACATTCCACGCCGCCAGCATATCGCCATACAAGCAGGAGGAACTCCCCTCTCCAAGCTTCTTCCTCACAAGCAAAAAAATTGGAACTGTACATCGAGTGCCCAAACTTTTAAGAGCACCCAGCTCTGAAAGCTAAGGAGGCTTGAACCCATGAAACCACAAGTATAGAGCAAACCATGAAATGGTTCCTAATGGGCTTTCCAGGACTCACCATGGCTGCTGCTTTAAGGCTCAAGGCAGAATGAGAAGTGGAAAAAGGAAACTGTTTCCCACTCTTTTCCTGGAAGAAGACTATCTGATACTTTAAAAGCTTCTGCAGGATTCTGATTTAGCACCTATGTAGGGCCTGACTGTGTTCCTCCTCAGAGATTCACGGAAGCCAAGATAATCTATGGGCTTCTCAAACCAACCCACTCCAAATCATCAATGTCTTCCTGGAAGGAGCTTATGTAAAACCCATACAACAATGACAACAGAAACTACTTAAAATTGACAAAAGTCTTGAATAGAAATTTTCCCAAGGAGGAGATATGAATGACCACAAGGTATATATAAACCTGCTGAACATCACTAATTTTTAGGGCAAACAAATCAAAACTACAATGAGATATCACCTCATACCTGTTAGAATGTCAAAAGGTAAGGGATAGTAATGTTGGGCAGAATGTGCAGAAAAGGGTATGCTTTTACACTGTCGACTGCTACAGTCACTATGGAAAACACTGTATTGTATAGTAGAAATTTGCTAAGAGAGTGGAACTTTAAAAAAGATAAATATATGGAATGAAGGATGTTAACTTAATGGTGTGAAACTTTTCACAATATATTTGTATATCAACACATCACTTTGACACATTAAAAAAAATAAAATTTTACTTGTAAATGATAGTTCAGTAAGCTGAAGAAAAAAAAAAGAACTGTGCATAAATTCAAGCCAGAGATATTTCCTTACTAGGGTTTCTTTTTCTTTTATAAAGGACAACTCAGCAAATTCAACATAGTTGTTCATGTTACTTAGGTTTGCTCCAATATTTTGAAATTGAGTGTTTATGCATAGCATCGTGAACAAGTCATTTTAAAATTTACTAATCTTGTTATTTATTATATAATTTAGTGTTTCTATGTAATGAGAATCTAAGTATTCTCAGATTAACCCATTTTACAGGTAAAATTGAAGCTAAACATGGCTAAGTAAAACCACTGTACAGTGTGTCAGGAAACTAGTGGGTACTAGTCTCATTTGATACCAAGTTTGTTTGAGCCTTAAAATTAATTTTTTAATGACTGTATTATGTTAACAATAGAATAAATTGTGACAGTAGTTAAAAAATGTATAGAAAAAAGAAATAGAAATAATGGTTTTGCGTTGCATTACTGGGAGCAATAAAGAATAAAACTATGTAAGAGAGGAGCATAAAGCATCATAAAGTTATTTTGGTGGAGGAAAGGCATTTTAGAAATCCCATGAATTGAATAAGAAAGAAGGCCTCTCATCTGGTTCAACTGGAATTTTCTAGAGGCCCATTGCAGGAAGATTCCTGCAAGAACAGGGCTTCCTGCGGCCTGAAAGCTGCCGCCACCACCCCCCTTGAGCTTTCTCTCCTGCTGCCACCACCACCTCACTTTCCTCTTTCCCTCCTTTTTTCTTCTATGCTGTGTTCAGTCTTTACTCCGCCCCCTGTATATGCAAATTAACCACAATCTTTGTTAGGTTAATTTGCATACTCTAATTGGCTGGTGGGCATAGAGGAGTGATGGTCAATTTGCATGTTTCCCTTTTATTAGTGTAGATTATGCCAATCTATAAATTAATTATTGAGGGGATACCACTGAATGCTTTAACTTTAGGGAGAACCCTTATATCCATTTAATAATCTCAGGAATGCTGGAAGTACGTTGAAAGGAGTTTGGATTACAAATGTTCTTTTAATGTCAATACCAAATTTGGAAGAAAAAAAACACACAACCTAAAGGTTATGCAGAAGGTTTAGATAATTATACTAAAGAGGGAATATCTCAAAAAAGTAAACATGACATTTGAGGTGAGTGGGCAGATTTTCTAAGAGATTATCTCAATTCATTGAGTATTCAATTTAAATCAATTAATAATTTAGAAAGCAGAAAGGGTTCTCATACCTGCTGGCACACTGATTATATCATTGTCCTCATTGTTTTCGGGGGAAATAGTTATAGGAAATTTTAAATGATTTAAAGATAAAAATGTTTTTTCCATTTTCTTAAGAACACAGCTTAATCCAATGAAGCCAATATGATAGAATAGCAGAAATTTACCAATTATTCTGTGGGCATTATAGGAGCCACAAAGGTGAATACAAAATGCCTGCCTTCACAGTTTACAGATTATGAAAATATTTAAAAGCAACTAGGTAAGAAAACAGAAGACTGCCATAAGTGATGTATGAATAGAATACCAAGAAGAAAGCATGTCCAGTGTGACAATGATAAGACAAGATTTTAAGAAGTAAAATGACTTGATGTGTGTGTGGTTCATTTAGTAATATATCAACAGAGGGTAACAGTGTTAGGAAGAGGGATGGCTTTCAAGATGGATATAAAAGTATAAGCCAAAAGAAGGTGAGGACTTGGGATGTTTGATCTCTGAAGATCAGTTTAATTAGAGAAGGCTTTATTATTGTATTTCTTTATAGCCTTCAAACTACCACAGGCCCCTTGCCCAGGTCACCCCATGCCCTAAGGAAACACACACCCTGATCCAGGACACCTTTCAGGCAAACCAACTGGCCCCACCCATGCACCAGGCCTCTATTCTATCTAATAAAAGAGTAATACGCAGATTGACCATCAGACCAACACACACAAGATGACTGTCCCATGTTGTCAAAAGATCCTGCCCCCATGTGGATACAAGCTGGTCACCATAAGATGGTCAGCAGGGGAGGGCAGTTGGCAGGGACCAGGCCTGTTAGGGAGGTCATTTGTGGGCAATCAGGCCAGCAGGGGAAGGCAGTTGGGAGGGACCAGGTCCACAGGGGAGAGCAGTTATAGAAACAGGCTGGCAGGGCAGCAGTTAGGCATCAATCAGGCTGGCAGGGGAGTGGTTATGGGGTGATCAGGCTGGCAGGCAGAAGTGGTTAGAGCAATCAGGAAGGCAGGTAGTTGAGAAGTTGGGAATCAGCAGTCCTGGATTGTGAAAGGGATGTCCGACTGCCTGGATTGAGCCTAAATGGGTCAGACATCCCTCAAGGGGTCCCAGATTTGAGAGGGAACAGGCTGGGCTGAAGGACACTTCCCCCACCCTGTGCACAAATTTCAAAATTTTGTGCACCGGACCTCTAGGATGTGTGTGTGTGTGTGTGTGTGTGTGTGTGTGTGTGTGTATAAAAGCTAATATGTCCCCCTCAGGAGTTCATCCAGGAGACGGGGAATTTGAATGCCTGCTATGATGTGTGCTGACCACCAAGGAGTGACATAGAATGAGGTAAGGCCCTGGCCAACAGCCTGAAGGAAGGTCCCAGCCAGTATCTGGAAAGCCCCAATTGGTCCTGATTGCCAGCCAGTCCTAGGGATCCTACCAATGCACAAATTTCATGCACCAGTAGTATGAAATCATTTATAGTATCTTTATAAATGATTAAAATTTATTATTTAATTTTACATATCCCATTTAATTTTAAAAATTCTGTGACTAAATCTAGCTATCATGATTATACTTATTCCACTGTGAAAGACGGGTTCAAAGAGATGGTGGATATCATGGTTGATGGAATTTATCTGAGATTTTAGAATTATACAGTGAGCAGAAATGATTGTTTTGGAATACTTGTATATGAAGATTAGAAGATGCTGTGTAACTGGTGAAATAGACCAGAGAGGTAAAAAGAACATTCTAGAGCCATGAAATAAATGACAAGGGGCAAACAACTTCAAGACAGAAAAATTAATAAAATGCTGTATAAAAGTTAAAGAATAAAACTGAAGACAAGGCCATTATATTTACAAGAGGTAGTCACAGTAAAATGAAGGTATGTTGAAGAAGCTTTGCATCTCAGAAATTGATTTTCATGTAGCTTAACAATGGCAGTGAACAAACTAACAAGACTATCACTAAAAAGAGGAATACGGAAAATTTTATTTTGCTTTTATAATAACATAGATCAATTTTTCTAATATGTGAGCAATGAAAATAAACATGAAATGTATTGAAATATAACTTCAGAAAGAAAAGAGTCATCACAAAAAACATATTAATTCAAGCTGGTTTGAATACTATATTCAACTCAATGTAAATACTCTAATAGGCTTATTAAAAATCAATCTCATTCCTTATTATTTCACTTACCCCTTCCTGTAACAAACCACTAACCAGAAATAGATTCAGTCTCCTCTGCTCTGAGGTCTAATCGCAGTGACCATGTCTCCATCTGTTATCAATTCTGGATTGTAACAGAACAAATAGGTGCGAGGGGTTATCAAGGGTAAATTCATCAGCTTCACAATACTGTCACAAGCTTGACAATTTTAGCCACTTTGGTCAATAGGCCGTCTTTTTTTGAATTGCCCAGCAGTATTTCTGGTGTCAGTCTGAAGGATTAGCTTAAGATTTTCAGGCTCCAACATTCAAACTAGACTTTTTACTCTTTTTTTAAGTCTCTGACAGGTGCTGAACATTCTTAATTGGTGTGAGTCTTTGGAAAGAATGAAAGCACAATGAAATAAGTTAATGGCTGCATTTAGCTAAGTTTCAATTTTGCTTTCCTAGTTCTGTCTTTTGGCTGGCAATAGAAGTACATTTGAGCTCATGCTGCTTTTTAATAAATATATCTTCTTTGTACATCCATTGAGATTATGCCTTATTAGAAGCATTATTCTGGAATAATTCCAAAAGGCAGTATAAGATTACAAATGTGAAACTCGGAGGAATCCTGATTTTGAACAGCAATTTTCTATTTCCTGCTTGTATCATTTTTGTAGATTTCACTTTTTGAAGGCACTGACTATAAGATATAACTTATTTTGGGCAAGAGAAAAACTAATGGGTCAGAAGACAGGGACCACTGATGTTCAGTTCAGTCTTAGTATTATTATCTTAATTAGTTTAAACAAACAGCGATATAGTGAAATCATTTAGTGTTTGTATAACTTTATAGAGGTCAGAACTTACTTTTTCCAACAAATTCTTGCACTTATAACTAGAGATATTAATCAGCTCTGAAATCCTTTTCGATAGATACAGAAGGAAGCCAGACTGTCCTGTACAATTCAACAACCCCAAACTGGGAAGATAATATCTGTCATTTCTCTGAAATCTTATGGGCAATATTCTCATGATGTTGGCCTTGGATTTTAGACAATAGTTGAGGGGGGAGGTGAGACATTTATTGTTTTAGCATGCCTGTAGTCTATGTTTTTTTTTCTGTTGAGCAGGGTGGCAATTGATATATTGATTATCTTACAATTTTAGAGAATGTCAATTTGTAGATACAGTTTTTACTCCTTTTTTAGAAGTATAAGAACACCTTGGCTGAGTTGAAGCAAAGATAACTGTGTGACTATAGAGGTAGTGATCATACAATCCTAGGAATGGAAAAGATGCATCTCTAGCTAAGGAAAAAATTTTAGTCTGATGGCAATCTGAAACTTTTTTCCTTGAAGGATTCTCTTTGACTCTGAGAGGGTTTTTTTTTGTTTTTGTTTTTGTTTTTGATTATTTTTTAAGAAAACAATATGGCATCTAGAGTAGCAAGTGGACAGTCTTTGAAAATGAAATGGCTTTGAATATAGAGTAAACATGTTTGTATTTAGATGAAATAGCTACTCTAAGCTATTAACATGGACATTTCTAGACTTGTGTCAGTTAGAAACTTTTTAAATCACTCTATCTAAATATTACCACTTTGCTTACTCTTTCTCTTATTGCCTTGGGTTGTCATTCAAAGAACATATCACAATTTTCAGTATGTATTTTTTTGGACTTAGGTATTCATGCCTCTTTACCCCACTCTTTGATTCACCCATTACAGAACATTTAGATGTCCTTAATAATTTTTTGAGTGAAGAATAGATAATGAATAATGATAAGTGACTATTAAGAGCTTTAGAACTGTAGAAACTGTGAAGGAGACTGGAAAAGGTATAGATGGGTTTATAAATGGACCTACCAATAAAGATCAATGGTTAATATATTCACCTACTTTCCTATTTTCACATTGATGATCTCATTTAACTCAAGCTTTCCTCTGGAGCAGTTTTTCCCTGTCAGTTTATTCCAATAGACTTGAAGTTTCATGACATGTAATTAACTTTCACTTCTACCTCATCACAATGTATTTGAGACACACATCGATGGGCTGGAGAGAAAGAACAAGATTTTCTGTTAACTTTCCCAGTAGGCTAGGCAGCTCCTACTGTCTGCATTACAATAAAGGTTTGTTTTTCTTTACTCATTGGTAGAAACACTTTAGCATGCATGTTATTTTTGCCCACTTTCCAAAGATAAGCACAAGGAAAACAGAGCTCTGTAGGGATATGATTCAAGTAAAATGTGTTTAAATATGTCCATTAGTGTATAGAATTTTATTTAACTAGAGGCCCAGTGCACAAAATTCATGCGCAGGTTTGGTCCTTAGGTCTGGCTGGCAATCAAGGCCAATCAGGGCCAGGTCAATCAGGGCCAGGCCAGAGAGGAGGCAATGATCTTTGGGCCAGGCACTGAAAGAACAGACACTGGACACTTACGCCACCATCAGTGGTGCCCTGCTGCTGTGCATTTCTCTGACTATCCCCTCCTTCCCTCACCATTGTGGTGGATGAGTAGAGGGCTAATCGGGGCCTGCCAGCAGTGGGGAGGGACAGACATGGGAGGTTGGCCAGTGGCCCTGAGGAGAAAGCTGGCCCTTGGCTTCCCTGTGAAAAGGGCCACGTCTCCCGCCATCCACCCCCAGGGACTGGCCCCAATCAGGCAATTGGGCAGTGGGGGAGGTAACTCGGGAGACTGGCTGGCTAGGGCAGGTTGGCTGTGGGAGCTCACTGACCACCAGGGGGTAGCTCCTGCATTGAGCATCTGCCCCTGGTAATCAGTGAGCATCATAGCAACCAGTCGTTCTGGTAGTTCTGGTCACTCTTAGGCTTTTATGTATATAAACAAGTAGCCTGGCACAGGAATCGGTGCTCCAGTAGGTCACTGCCACCCTCCTGTAGCTGCCCCACCCCCCTCACTTTGCTCTCCCTATAGATTGCTGCCCTGCCCCCTCCTATAGCTCTCCACAACCTGCTTGTAGTTTGCTGCCACACACTCCTGCAGATCTGTGATCTGGTTGTTATGAGGTTCGTCATTACATCTCAGGGCATAACAGATAATTAGCATATTCCCCTCATTATATAGGATGGATGGGAATCCATAAATACTTCTCAATTATATTGTACCAATTATAATATTGGTATTAAGGGATATGTAAATTCTCAATTAATACATACTCTTTTAAAAATATATTTGTATTGATATCAGAGAGGAAGGGACAAAGAGAGATAGAAACAACAATGATGAGAGAGAATCATTGATAGGCTGCCTCCTGCACACCCCACACTGGGGATCAAGCCTGAAACCTGGGCATGTGCCCTGACAGGGAATCAAACCATGACCTCCTATTTCATAGTTTGACGCTTGACCATGGAGTCACACCAGCTGGGCAATACATATTCTTTATAAATATAAGTAATCTACTAAAGAAGTTCAAAGTCCAAGTTTGTCAAGATATGCTGAGATAACATGCAAGTAAATATCATTAGGAGAGCACATATGTGCATGGGAAAGAGGACTATTTCTTCACATCCGAATCCCTAATGAATCTACTACTTCTTGCTTTGTTCCAAAACCTGGACTTTCTAGGTATTTTTACAGCTTTTGTGCTTCATGCTCAGTTTCCATAGCAATTTAGGAAATGTTCATGTTGGGAAAATATTCAATAGGGAAAGAAAAGTTTTGAAGACAGGGAAAAGCATCTAACAATATGCCCTGCAGCTTACAGTATAATTGCTTTAAAAACCTGGGAATGGAAAACAGCTAAGACATTATACCACCATATATCTTACGAGATTAAAAGTTATCATTTTTCAGAGTTGCGCAGGGCAGTTTGTTTCAGCCTGGCACTCTGCCACATGGTAATACATGTGCCTGCAGAGATCACGCAGAGGTAGTGTAATACCCAGTCCTGCTTCGGATTTACCCTAAGGGCAGACATAGTTACTACAGCAATCATGATTAATTGTGTGGCACTCTGTTCAACAACAAGAGATTCCCTCCTGTTTTGCAACAGTGACACAGGTTGTTCATGCTGGGTTTTTGTTTGTATGTGTGTGGTTAGGTTTTCTTTGTGTTTTTTTTTTTTAGTATTTCAATTATGTTATCCTAAGAAAATACTGGTACCGGGATTTAATTGTGTAAATGCTGATAATGAACATTCAGTAGCCTTTAAACTACAAATTACATCTATTTTATAGTGAAATATGTTGACTATCTCTGTTAATTTCAGACACCAAAATGCCAAGTGCTTCCTATGTTCCCCATAATGGCTTAATTGCTGAAGAAACAAAAATTAGTCTGACACACCTTCCTAGTCATTAAGGAATTTCAAATCTGGAGAGTCTTTGTGTGAATTAATCATGATCACATGACTTTCTTAGACTTTCAATGGCAATACTCATGAATGAATCCAGACTTTGTCATTTTTTTCTACCCTCTGCTCTAAAAGTTTCTGTTATATTTATTTCTGTGCCAGCGAGACTGAAAATCTCCTAACATTCCAGGACAATTTCTGTGTCTGAATGTAGATCAAAGTGGAGAAAAGTGCAAAAATGATTACTGTATACCTCCAAATGATGATAGCATTCATTTCAATAATCCATTTCAAAAACTCAGAAAATTATATAAAGTGAACATAATAATCATAGCTGAACTATAAAGAGAGAATAATCTGATGCCACAGAGAAGGAATTCTCATCCAATATAGACAACGAAGGGAACAGAATAATTAATATCCTGAAACCCACAAAAGAGATTTGTGAGGCCATTGACATCAGAGGTGATAAAAGGAGTTTTTCATAAAAAGGCAGTACTAAACTTTATGCCTAACCAGGCGTTGCATCCAAAGAAGGCATATGCATAACAAAGAAAATTTCTCAGAAAGGTAATATTTTTCTTTTAATACTCCCTTTGTTGCCATTTTACCCTTTATTGAGGTTCCCATTCTCACTTTTAGGATTTACATCTAAAATAACTCTTCCAAATAACGTTTGGAAATCTCACATCAATTTTTAGCACTTTAAGTTCATTTCATCAAAAACTCAATTCATTATCTCCCTTTCTTTTCATAGCACTACACTTTTCCAGTAACTCAAATTCAAACTTTCAGATTTTCTCCTACAGTGTAATACATTGCAAAAATTAATTTTCACTCTTTTCTCTCTGTACCTCTTACCTCTCCTTTCAGATTCCATCAAGAAAAGAAAACATGTGGAAAAACCATAGGTTTGCAAACAAACTCTGTTTTGAATCCATTTCTTTCTTTCTATGATTCTGTGATATAATTTCATTTCTCCAGACTCAATTTATCTTCATTATTAAGTACAAAGGTCAGCATAGTATTAAAGAAAGAATTGTCATCATCTTGTTAATTTATTTATTCGTTTAAAAAATGTGTCTAGTGTCTACTATAAACTAGAAACTATGTTAGATACTGGAATTGTTTCACCTGGCAGTATATGTGTCATTAACTAGAAAGGAAACATTAGAAGATGCCTAGATTGGTGATATAAATCAAGGGAACAAAGAAGAGAATCTTTTATAATAAAGAGATAATATCCAAATTGACCATCACTCCAACACACAAGATGGCTACCCCCATGTGGACACAAGATGGCTACTACAATATGGATGGCAGGGGAGGACATTTGGGAGGGAACAGGTTGGCAGGGAAGGGCTGTTAGGGGTGACTAGGCTGGTAAGGGAGGGAAGTTAGGGATGATCAGGCCAGCAGAGGAGGACAGTTGGGAGCAACCAGTCAGGCAAGGAGGCAACCAGGCCAGCAGGTGAGGGCAGTTTGGAGAGACCAGACCAGCAGGTGAGGGAAGTTAGGGGCAATCAGGCCGGCAGGGAAGCAGTTAGGCATCAATCAGACTGGCAGAGGAGTGGTTATGGGGTCATCAGTCTGGCACGCAGAAGCAGTTAGGGGCAGGCAGACAGGTGACTGTTTGGGAGCCAGCAGTTCTGGATTGCGAGAGGGATGTCTGACTGCCCTTTTAGGCCCAATCCTGGTGGGAAGGGTCCCAGATTGGAGAAGGCACAGGCTGGGCTGAGGGATATACACCCTCTACACCCCAACACAAATTTTGTGCACTAGTATACTTATATAAGGCATTTGCCTATGGGAGGGAGAATACAATAGGAAGAACAGTGTAGTATTATTCAAAATAAACTCTAGAATTTCATATCTAGAAAAAATGTAATCTTCAAAGTAGATGGCAGAGAAAATAATGAGGCCATTATGTCATAAAAGTCAAGCTAAGATCCGAAGCTGGCTTGGCTCGGTGGATAGAACGTCAGCCTGTGGACTGAAAGATCCCAGGTTTGATTCTGGTCAAGGGCATGTACCTTGGTTGTGGGCACATCAGGGGATGTGCAGGAGGCAGCTGAGTGATGTTTCTAACTTTCTCTCTCCCTTCCTCTCTGTAAAAAAAATCAATAAAATATATTGGGGAAAAAAATCAAACTAAGAAAACATTTCAAGAAGGGGGAGGGAAAAACCTGTCAATTTTTGCTGAGAGGTTCCACAAGAGAAATATGGAAAAAGGCACATTGGATTTTGATTCATATACTTTATTATTTATTTTAGTTAAAATTATTTTGGAGGAGAAAATACAAAGTTAAAGTATTTGGCAGATTCTGCTTTGTGTTCTAGTATTTATATCATTCTCCACTCCTCTTATGGAGTAAAATATGTTCCAACTTCTAGCTGTGTACATGGCTTCTAAAATCAAGCCAACATTTCTCAATTAACATTGCAAACAAATGTGGTCATGTTAATTTATAGATAATACAACACAGCTACCTGGTAAATCACAGCTTTTTTCTTCTTTGCCCAGTGATTACAATATGGGTCTGATAAAAAGTGATTTTTGGCCATGCAGATAAAGGCAACAATTTATAAATATTAGGGCAATAAGATAGAAGTAATGTGGATTTTAAAAATTTAACAGAAGGGTGCTGCCACAAAAAGCTCCAACTTGTACATGAGAAAGATATATCAGTTTGTTTAATATTTTGTTAATTTTGGATCTCAGTTGTAGCAGCTGGACTTACATCCATATTAATACAGAATGAATGAATTAAGAGTTAAGTTAAAAAAAATGGACACAGCATGTATAGAAAATTATTTTGTCCTATAACGATGGCTAAGAAGTGGAAAAGAAAGCAACCCAAGAAAGCTGGGAAAAATGAGGAAAACAGTGAACATTGTGAAATGTGTTTATTTCCAATGATAAACAAAAAAATATATATGGATATGTCTAAAATCCAATAGGAAGAATTCTAGGTGACAGGTAGAGGTTGAATATTAAAAGGAAAAGGGACAGGAAAGGGTTTATTCAATACTGCTATATTGTACCCGAGTGAACACTGGTTCTGCTTCTTCTGCAACCAAAACCAAACTCGTGGGGCGGGTGCTGGTGAAGAAGGAAAGAAGTTTATGTAAGTGCTGGCGTCTTGAGAATATGGGGAACTTTTCCTGGTCCTCAAAAATCCATCTTAAGATTTCAGTGCAGGCAGAAGTTTTTATGAGGATGGAGAGGGAAAGCAGAACAAAGAGATTAGGGGGAGGGGCTGTGGACATGCAGGCAATGTACTTGCTGGTTCCCATATGAATTTTCATGGTCAGCATCCTTGAGATGGCCATATGGTTGAATTCCTGTGTCAGAGCTCTGGGCATTAGCCAGAGCCTTGAAAGTCAGGCTGCTTCTTAGGTTCACACAGGAACTGAAACTCTTTAATGGTAAAATATACTAAAAAAACCTTTTAACATACAAGCTCTAGTTTTGAGAGAGAAATCAGGTTAGAGTACCAAGCTTGGTTTAACATATACTAATATTAAAATGGAAAGCTTTAGCCGAGGCCAGTTTGGCTCAGTGGATAGAGCGTCAGCTTGCGGATTGAAAGGTCCCAGGTTCGATTCCGGCTGAGGGCATGTACCTTGCTTGCGGGAACATCTCCACAGTGGGATGTGCAGGAGGTAGCTGATCAATGTCTCTCTCTCATCGATATTTCTGACTTTCTATTTCTCTCCCTTCCTCTCTGTAAAAAATCAATAAAATATATATTTTTTTAAAAATGGGAAGCTTTATATAATATAGTATAATCATTTTCCATTACAAGACTATTAAAAAGGAGTACATTTGATTTATAGTGTATTCAACATAAGGACTTTTCTTCTCTAGTAACAGGAAGGAAGGAGGACAGGATGTTTATGGATCATAGATAATTTTGTATGATTGCATTTGGAAATTTGCTGGGCTGTTGTACATATTTTATAAATCAAGACTTGAGGATTTGATGGGGGAGGAAAAAGACTTGAGATTTAAGGACAGTGTAGAATTATTGAGTATGTGTGTATACCCACATATGCTAATTATGGAATAAGATAAAGAAAAAGGATAGAATTAAATTATCAATTTGATTCCACTTGAAATTATTGATCTTGAATTTGTAAAGAACTTATCTGACTTTTACCAGCAGTGCTTGACTTTTGCTGTGCAGGTAGAGGAAAAATGGATAGTTGGATTAGCCGGTGATAAACATTTGTCATATTTACTGTGATGGAAACACAGCAGAGAAAGATGACTTATAATATTATGAAAAGCGCCGTTCAGATGGTAAGCTGTTTTGTGAATGAATTAATTAGTTTAAACCTATTCAACCTAAATTCAGTTTTTGGCTTTCTATACAAAGCTTTGAGTGCCAAATAGGGCAAAACATAACTAACAAAAACAAATTTAAATAGGCAAAAAAGATTTCCACGTTATGATATATCTAGGGGAAACACATGTATGTATTCCAGATCTACTTTATTATACTGGATTTAAAATTATCATTGAGATTTTCACCCATCTATATCTAGTATAATCTGATTAAACTGTATTTGGTGATTGTATTTTTTATGCTTCACTCAACATAATTATATTCAGGCAGTTTAAATCCATCTTTGTTATTGTTTTTCTCTGTCTCATCATAGAAGTCAGGATTCCACTTGACCATGATTAAAGGTTTAGCTTGCAGATCTTTGTAAACTTACCTTTAAGTACCAGTTCTGCTCTTCTCTTTGGGAGTCACCTATTCCCTGGCATTTCATTTGCACTGAGTCTCTGGTGTAATTGGCTGCATATGTTTCTTTGTTTTTTTGCTGTTGTTGGTTTTTTTTTTTTCAGTACTGACACAAAATAAGAACATCTTGAATTCTGCCTCTGATTGACATCATTTTTTTTTCCCCTTAGATGTTTTTACCCAACAAAAATAAATTTTCTCTGAGCTACCTGAATTTTGTGGCTAATTTTTCTTTATAATTCCAAGGGACTAGAACACATGTGCAAAATTAAAATTGAAATATGGAAGTATGTCATACAAAATTTTGTATTTCAAAACTGTCTACACAGGGCTTTATAAACATTCATGGGTGTAAGCATTTTACTGAATGATAAAATTAATTAACCATTTCCTGTGAAGACTAGGAGCCCTGTTAGGTCTTTCAAATGCAGTCCATAAGATTCCTGACTTTAAAAAAAAAAAAACAGAGCATAATTATATTTAATACACAACTTCGGTACAACCATAAACTAAAACACCTGAGTAATTCATGAGAAATGGTTAACATCTTTAGTCATAAACAAGTTCTTAAAAATCTGTAACAGAAACACTGTAATGCAAGGAAACTGGAAAAAAATATAATAATACCTGACTTTTTAAGTGCCAAAGACATTGCAGAGTTTAATCTCTGTTCCCAGAAATTCTAGATCATGTAAACACTTTGAGAACCAATGATAAAAAACACTGCTCACCTGCAATGTGTTATGTGTGTTCATAGGAAGAGGAAGACCAAAGAAATAGGAAGTGTAGAACAAGGGGTAGGAGATAAAGGTCAGTCATTTGTAAAGTAAGGTGTCCTTTGCTGTGTTGACTTCTGGTCACTTTGGATTAGATTTCTTTGCCTATCAGGACCTCATCTACATTAACACTTTATATTATGTGACGATTATAAACCCGGAATTTCGCAAAATACTATAAAACCATTGTCTCCTCAAGGTTCTGTTTACTTTTACTGGGAGAAAATGAAGAAGAAGGAAAAAGTCAGAGGAAGTGAGAAATGTGGAATGCAAAAAAAAAATTATAAGGAATAAATGGAGAGATTATATCTAGAAAAACATGAGAAATAAAAATCACTGATATTTGCCCAAGCCCAGTGGTCGGCAAACTCATTAGTCAACAGAGTGGCAAACCATGCTTGCAAGCCGCATGTGGCTCGAGAGCCGCAGTTTGCCAACCACTGCCCTAGACGGTTTTGCTTGGTGGATAGAGCATTGGCCTTTAGGCTGAAAGGTCCCAGGTTCTATTCCAGTCAAGGGCACCATGCACAGGTTTTGAGCTCAGTCCCCAGTGTGAGGCATGCAAGCCGATCTATGATTCTCTCTCAACATTGATCTCTCTCTCTCTCTCTCTCTCTCTCTCTCTGTCTCTCTCTCTCTCTGAAATCAATAAAAAATATTTTTTAAAATCACTGACATATATCAGTGAATAGTTGAATGAATAACATTCCCAGATTCCTGATTAGACTTCAGTTGTGATGAACATTTACTGAAATCAGTTCTCTTTCCTCAAGACTATTCCTTCCTTTACTTGAAGCTACAGTTATGATCTAAGTGCTTAAGTGTTGCAATATGATCAGCTTATCCCTTAATATGTATGTGGAATCTGTAATTACAGGAAGTGGGAGTACTGGAGTTCACACTCACTGTTTACAAACACTCATTACCCTTATGATTATCAAATACTCTCCCTTAAACCACATAAACCTCATTTCCATTGCTCAGTTGTGCAAGTTGTGGAATAAAGTGTAATCATAATTGAAACTAGATATATTTGGTCTGAAGAGGTTGGAAATGAAAACTTTTACCATATATATAATATGTATGTATATGTGTGTGTGTATATAATTTATATACTAGTATGTGTGTGAATTAAGTAAATAACAAATTCATTGGAAATATATGCCTAACAAATAAAACCCACAATTTAATATGCATATTACCATCATCAAGATAGATGTTAAATATTTTAAATAAAAATTGTATTTCTAAGTGCTTTCATTTTGGACCCTTGTTATACTATTTACTCTAGACTTCCTCTTCATTTGAGGGGGTTTATCTTTACCAGCATGTAAAAACCTTCTGCCAGATTCCACTGTCATAAAATGTTAGAGCAGTAGCGGCTAAGGACTATGATTATTTTTTTGTATGTGTTTTTTTTTTTTACTTCTTTGGGTCTCAAAAAACAAAACAAAACAAAACAAAACAAAACAAACACGCAAAAAAAAAAAACAAAAAACACTAAACAAACAAAACCCCGTTTCAGGTCACTGGCTTTTAGTTTCCCTAAAAAACATTTTATTGCTCATGGTTTAATTTTTTTAAAACTTAATTTTTATCATAATTATTTGCTTTATGTGGTTAAGATTATATATGCAGCCTGTCCTTTGTAAAAACATAATTTTGAAGAATGAGGAAAAAAGGTCTTTAAAATATATATAACTAAAAACTAAAATGTTGTATTGACTCACAACTATATTATTTTAAATAAGTGCAGGAAGTCGTTGCTTTGCACAGTAATGTATCAAATAAAAATGACTGTGCAAGCTAAAAGAGTACATAGTAATTTTAATAATAAATGGGGAATTTATGATTTTATTACCTTTAATATTTTTGCAAAAAAGTTAAAATAAGTCAGTTAGAAATGTATACAGAAATAAAAATAGTGAAATTACATTTTATTTTATATGCTGTAAATTGAGACATTAAGAACATTAAGAATGATGTTTTGCATCTTTGTACAAAATATGTGTCAATAGTAGTTTAAGTGTTTGACTCCTTAATGTTGTGTAACTTACAATATAGAGTAAGCATCTTTCCTATTCCTTTGTAAGTCTGGATCCACTTTTAATATTTTATTCTTTAAATGTCATGAAATATCAGCAAGAATTTCTTTAATGTTAAATTTTTTGTTCACATCATTCCTGGGGTGTCATCGTCTTTTTCATTACAAGCATTTTCTTTCATTATTTATGTCATTAAGTTCACCTTCTCTAAGTTCATCTGGGATATATTTCTAGTGTCTCCCAAATAGCAATGGTGTCTACATTCCTCTAATCTAAAAATCCATATGTGTTTGATTCAACTTGTGCAAAGTTATTTGAACAACACAATAAAAGGTTCTGTTGTGACAAGACAGGTTTGGCTCAGTGGATAGAGCGTCAGCCTGTGGACTGAAAGGTCCCAGGTTCGATTCCGGTTGGGGGCATGTACCTTGCTGCGGGCACATCTCCACTGTGGGGCACATCTCTCTCTCATCGATGTTTCTGACTTCCTATCTCTCTCCCTTCCTCTCTGTAAAAATCAATAAAATATATTTAAAAGGTCCAGTTGTAATGTAGGAATATTATTCTGTTACTTTCATTGCATGCTCTGTCATATTTTTTTCCAAAGTTCATCTAGAGAAATTGCATGAATTGTTGTATCATCAATAACTTGTCCAAAAGTCTGTCTAGTAATAGGTTTCAAAAGTTGAAATAACTTTCGGGTCCATTAGATGGTAAAATTGAAATGTTGTTCACATTTTTTCTCCAATCCCAAAGAGAATCAAGGTGACCTAAAGCATTATCCAACAGAAGCAGTACTTGAGGAGTTAAATTATTTTGCCTATATCTCCATCTCTGAGATATGGGACAACATAATTACATGTTTGACTCTCTATGAATGTGCTGAATAACAGGTGTGCAGTGGTCTCTCAGCAAAAGACTTTGAAAGAATAAGGAAGGGAATTTTTTTCTTTTCCCCTTCTAAAATCTTTGGCTGGTCTGACAATAAAATTAAATAAAAGTGGTTAACAGGAGAAAAAAAATAATTTTATACACACAGGAATCCCACAGATATGAGGATCCCAAACAGACAATGACGTATATGCTATCTCCAACTAAAGAGAAGTGCATGCGGGTGTGTGACTTGAAAGAGAATGAAGACAATTTACAGGGAGATGAGAAGAGAAGATGTTAATAATAATAATAAATAAGTAACCTTTGTAATAATAATAATAATAATAATAATAATAATAATAATAAAAGTACAGGCTCCCTATCTAAATTATTTAAGTCAATTAAAGGGTAGATAAAAGGGAAAACATCCCGAGTCTTCTATTTCTTAAAAATAATCAGCTTAGCCCTAGGCAGTCTGGCTGAGTGGATAGATTATTGTCCAGTGCACTAAAGGGTCCCAGATTCGATTTCTGCCAAGGACACATGCGTGGGTTGTGGGCTTGATCCCTAGTAGGGTGGGTGCAGGATGCAGCCAACCAATGATTCTCTCTCATCATTGATGTTTCTTTCTCTCTTTTCCTCCTCCTTTCTCTCTGAAATCAATAAAAATATATAAAAATAAATAAATAGCCTAAAATAATCCTCATTCCAAAGAGACACATTTGGGATGCAAAATGTATTCACCTATAAAAAAAATCCCGGGATTGGTCACTAATCATAGCACACTTTATTATCTGTGTAGTGATTTGTATACTGAATAACTAGAAGCAAAGTTTATACTTTACATAATCACTCACAATAATGTTCTGTGGTAACTGAAATTTTAATTTTATGTTTTTTTGGGATCAGGTGTTATTTAACTAAATGGTATTAACTGAAACATGCATGCCAAGTAAGAGTCATTGTTTCTAATATACTTTTATTGATTTCGGAGAGAGGAAGGGAGAGGGAGAGATAGATGGAAACATCAAGGTAAGAGATAATCAAAGAGATAATAACTGGTTCATGGATCCATTCTCAACCAACTGAGCCATGCCAGCTGGGCAGGGCAATTGTTTTTTGATGTTACCTACTGTTTCTAAGATTAAATCACTTTCTAAGTATCAAAGCTTATTTTCCAAAGAATACTGAAATGACAAATAGTTTGCTAGGCAATTAATAGTAAGTTGCTGTGGACAGTAATCACAAGTCACTCAGCTAATTCACCGGAACTTAATTGTATCAGTGGGTCAATATTTGAATGAATGAATGAATGAATGAATTAATTAATTAATTAAAAGGAAGAAAAATACCCCTGATATGCATGATGCATTCAATATGAATGCTGCATTTACTAAAAACAGAGAATATAGTCCTTTTTGTATATTAAAATATAGACTCATAAAATATATAATTGTATTCATGTTATGAAACTTAGACATGGGGAAGTTAATTTTTTCCTTCAAATGTTCTCAAGAGAAAAATAGAAGACATGTACATATGTTTTCTTTATTCCTTGCAATGTTGGTAAAACAACTCTTCTTTTGATATTGTTTCTTTATGAGGTGTTTTCTGGCAAAAAAGGTCAGAGAAAAGCCATTTGTGTCTGTGACCCCATTTGTGGTTCCTGTAAGTTCACTAAAACTTTTATGATTCTTCTCTCTAACCCTACCTAATAAAAGAGTAATATGCAAATTGACCATACCTCAGCTACACCCACAGGCCACACCCACCAGCCAATCAAGAGTGAGTATTCAAATTAACCAAACCAAGGCCAGGAGAGAGCAGGAGGGTTGGGTTTCCCAGACAATGGAGAAAACCAAGCTTTCTGCCTGCCCTGGCCTGCTTTGGCCTTGCTTAAAGCTACAAAGTTTCTATTACAGAAGATAAATAAATCCCAACAAAAATGGCTGCGGCCACAGAGGGAACAGGAGGCTTGGCTCCATTCAAGGCTACAAAGTTTCAATTGTAGAAGATAAATAAATCCCAGGTACCAGGGTCTCTGCTTGGGTTGCCGGGGGGCATGGCTGGCCTGCAAACCACCACAGGTCCCTCACCCAGGCCACCCCATGCCCCCTGTAAACTCCCACCCTGATTTGGGACACCCTTCAGTTCAAACCAGCCAGCCCCCACTTGTTCATCAGGCCTCTATCCTATCTAATCCTCCTATCTGATAAAAGAATAATATGCAAAATGACCATCACTCCAACACACAATTTGGCTTCCCCCATGTGGCCAAAGATGTCTGACTTAGTGCGGACGCAAGATGGCCACCACAAGATGGCCAGCAGTGGAGGGCAGTTGGGAGGGACCAGATCTGCAAGGGAGGGATGTTGGGAACAACCAAGTCTGCAGGGCAGGGCAGTTAATGGCAAACAGGCTGGCAGAAAAGCAGTTAGGCATCAAACAGGCTGGCAGGGGAGTGGTTATGGGGTGATCAAGCTGGCAGGCAGACATGGTTAGGGGCAATCAGGAAGACAGGCATGAGAACAGTTGGGAATCAGCAGTCCTGGATTATGAGAGGGATGTCCAACAGCCCATTTAGTCCCTATCCTACTGGGATTGGGCCTAAACGGGCAGTTGGACATTCCTTGAGGGGTCTCAGATTGGAAAAAGTGCAGGTTGGGGTGAGGGACACTCACCCCATGCATGAATTTCATGCACTGGGCCTGTAGTTAATTATATAAGTCAATAGTGATCTGGATGTGTTTATTTTAATACTATGTTTTTGCTTTAGTGATTAATATGCATTTCTTACTTCTCCAAAAATAAGAAACCATTATTGTGATTTTTATTGTCCTAATGCATCCCACTTTAAAAATTATAGATAATAATATTTAACCAATAAAATCAGACAAATGGAAAGTAATGAAACATAAATCCAGAAAACCACAACACTATGGCGGATGGAATCGTCCTTCTAAGGGAGATGTAAATTATACTTGATTTCTTTTTGAACATTAGACAGTTGTGCAGAGATAGCATTTCACATTAAATAAGAAGTATTCTGCTTAAATATGCATTATTGAGGTAAACCTTGTCTTCAGAGTTTATGGATAATTAGTAAGCAGAAATACTTTTGACAGTAACTGTTTCTCCCTTGCTACTAGCTAATATCAGTTGATGTCTTCTTATTCATTGTAACTTCTTCAAAGTATGCATTTTTAAGCAGTTGTCTAAATAATCAGAAATGTGTCACAAGTATCTCAAATATCTAATATTGCTCAAACAAAAGAAATTAACCTGTTTAATTAGAAGATAGAAACTTCTTCAAAACCCTATATTACTGCCCAGCTGGTTTGACTCAGTAGATAGAGTGTCAGTCTGAGTACTGAGGGTACTGAGTTTAATTCCCTTCAAGGGCACATGACCAGTGTGCAGGAGCAGCCAGTTGATGATGATGATTCTCCCTTATATATATTACCTATCTGTACTTTTTAAATATACCACTATGAAATTATTAGATAAGAAAACTAGTAAAAATAGCTTGAGTCATCCTTTCTGGTCTTTTGTCATCTGGTTTCCTTCAACTTGGAAACATTGAAAGCAAATCATAACCAAAACTTTTATGGATCCACAAGCAATTGATATGTTTAAGAAAATTAGAAAACAACCAAGACTGTAACAATAAAGTAAATGTTTTAAATTCATTTTTTTCTGAATAAATGTGATTAAATCACAACATTCCAAACGGAATTTTTTATATTTAGGGACTGCTTTAAAGATAAATCTTTAACTCTTACTGAGTTGGAAATTCCCCACTTGCCATTGCAATTTTAATATTTCTGAATTCTCTTGCTTTAAGTAAATTTTGGACAAATCTTTTGAAGTTGAAGTGATGGAGGAAAATAAAAGCACTGGTCAAATCTGTATCAGCTAAAGCAAGTTTCTGACCACCATATCTCCAATATCCAGAGTGCACATATACTTTATCTTTCCCACTGGGAAACTTTTGCAAGTCAACACTAATGCTACTATACTTACATTTGGAAAGCAAGAATTAATGAGTACTGTCCTGGTAAACCTGAATGGAAGATCCACCTTTAGCTAGAGAGCTCTCATGGGTAATGGGCAGGGATCATGCATTCATTTATCTTTGTTTCATTCATCTTTGAATTTTTGACTACTTGTACCTTTCACGTATTCAATATATTTTAAATAAGTAAAATATAAGTAAAATAGTAAGTCTGATCAGACTAAGAAAAAGAGAGGAGAGTAGAAAGAAAAATAGAAAGTTTAATAGAATTCATTTACTCAAAAGATGAAATCTAGGATATTTGTATTTGAAGAAGAAGGAAAGGAGATTTAAAGGCATTTTTATTTCTACATGACCCCATTCTCATTAAAAAGCAGGTAGATATCCTTTAAATGTGTGTGTAATGAAAGGCAGGGAACAGGTGAAAACCACAGCTCCCAGAACGTATACTTTGCTGATACATCTGTTTGTTGTTCACTTCCATCCTAATTCTGCTCTCATTAAAAATTCTTTATGACCATACTATGGTGTTGCAAAATCACATGCATAATCATATGGTAATGCCTGTTCTGAAGTACCTTATAAACCACTTTTCCTAAAAGCCTAATGTGGATCAAAATTAAATAAGCTTAATTATTTTCTTACATAATGTATCAAAACATATACAAGTACTCTTAAATCACACAGATGGAAATAGAGACAATGGCTCATTTCATAGAAAAACTCACTAGTTGTTTAATATAAAGTCTTGTAAGATAGCCTTGTAAATGCAGGTACTTTATTGAGTTACCTTTTCTGTGTAGTCACAGATATATTTAGTTATCCCAACTAACTGTGTCTCATTCATTATTTCATATTCAGTTACAGTGACACTCAAGTTTCACCACAGGCTTTTAAAATTATAGTCATGAAACTGCATCTTACTCTAAAAAGATAAAATAGTTCTCCTATTAAGTGAAACTTGTTAAGTGTCATTTTCATAGCTGTCAAACTTCATAATTCTCATTGCATATCTAGCAGTCTTCCTTCATTTCTCAGCAGCAAATCATTAGCTAGGAACTGGAGTGAGACCTCATTATCACTCACATTAAACTATTTTCACAAAATGTGTTAGAAGACATTTGCTAGTCTACCCTGAAGCACTCTCAAGGAATTGGTACTGAACTACATTTGTCAAGATAAATGAATAAAGT